>VMDO01003780.1:0-38652 GCA_007922755.1 Pedetes capensis
TCAATATGGAGGTACCTCAAAAAACTAAAAATAGATCTACCATATGACCCAGCTATAACACTATTGGGAATTTACCCAAAGGGAGATGGGTCATCATACCACAGAGACACCTGCATCTCCATGTTCAATGCAGCGCTTTTCACAATAGCAAGGATATGGAATCAACCAAAGTGCCCTTCAACAGAAGAATGGATAAAAACCTATGGTATATATACACAATGGAATACTACTCAGCAATCAAGAAAAATGAACTAAAGTCATTCGCAGCAAAATGGATAGAATTAGAGAAAATTATTTTGAGTGAATGAGCACGAGCTCAAAAAGAGAAACAACACATGTTCTCACTCATATGAGGGAGCTGATTCAAAATTACAAGAAGGAAAAATCCTATTCAAAGTTCGGATCATAATAAAGGCGGGGGGGAAGATAAGAATGATGTCAATATAAATGGACTAGAAATTGCATGTAATTGTTGTAACAAGATAAAAACAAAGACCACTACAGGAAAAGTTTCTATCTTAAACAGAAATGGAACCCAAGGACATATAGAAATATACTACTAAGTAAAAGATAGAGAAGACTTAGATGGGAAACTTAGATGGGAAGGGTGGGAGGGTGGAAGCATAGGGGAGGGTAAGGGGTAACCTATATGAATAATATTTATCCAAATGCATATATGGATATGTCACAATGAAAAGCATGTCAAAATAAATCACATTAAGATGTACATTAAAAATTTCTAATAAAAAAAAAAGAAAGAGACAGGTGAGGGAAAGGTCAATGCCAGGATCTTAGTATGGTACTGTGAAGATGACACTTCCTCAAGCTGCTATGAAACCCAAGCAATGCATGTGTCCATTAGAAACTCTTCATAGCCAAAAACCAGGTATATAAATTTGCTTCCTATCTGGCTTTGTGAATGAGTCAGAACAAGACAGAAGAAAAGGAGAAAGAAATAGGAGCCCTGCACAAGTTAGATTCTAAACTCAAGGGTAAGAATCTTTTGATAATGTGATAGTCATTAATGCCACAAATTTAACAAATAATTAAAATTTTCACCTTTTTAAAGCTTTATTTTGTAATATACAGTGAAGATGAGAAATATTTTGGGGCCACAGAAGGTATTTATAATGTTGTTCCTGGTGTGACTCATCATTTGTTTGTGCTGATCTTCATTGCCCTCTCATAAAAGGCTGTGGTTATCATCCCAGGTTTCTGGAAAGAGTTTAGAGGAGGAAGAATAAGCAGGAATGAGTAGCATTGGTGTACATGAAGGTCTCTAGCCTTCATGAAGAAAGTGGTCCAGAGACTGAACAAGTGTGTGAACCATTAACTAAAACAAGAGGTATCAACCTTTGACTGTTTTTGCAATACATAGATGATTTTGGCATTTATGCTCCACTGTCCTGCCCTATCTCTTTCCTGTTTCTCTGAAGAATGCTACTATAGTTTGGATCTGAAATGTCCCTCAAAGATCCATGTGTTAAAGGCTTGATCCCAGGCCATGTTGCTATTGGGAAGTGGTGGAACCTTTAAGGGGTGGGAAGAAGTTAGGTCATAGAGGGCATGTCCTTGGAGGGGATATTGGAACTTCCTCTCTGTTTTTTTTTCTTTTTCTTTCTTTTTTTCCCCTGAATCCTGGCTGATATGACATGATCAGCTTCCTCTGTCACATGTTCCAGCCATGATTTACTACCTCTTCATAGGTTCCAAAATAGCAAGATCAACTATGGATTGAAACTTTCAAAAATGTGAGTCAAAAGAAACCTTTCCTCTTTATAAGTTGTTTATCTCAGGTATTTTGTTACCACAACAGAAATCAGATGAACACAAATGCTTATGACATACATACATATAAAATTCTCATTTATTTTTAAATTTTATTTTTGAAATCTGTTGATGAATATTGAATTATTCAGGTCCCTCAGTTCATGGTACATTCTTAACATTGGTCCACAAGAGCTTGGTAACTTATTCATTCATTCATTTACTCATTCATTACCTGTTATCTTATTTCCTTCTCTGTCCCATTGGACAACTATTCTAATGCCTAATGTGCATCTTTTTGTTTATATATATTATCTTAAAATATAAATTGTTGTATTGTCTTGCATACATTTATTTTCAACTAACATAAATTGTCATATACACACTTATCAGCACTTCAGTTTCAGATCCATTCATGTTTTATATGTTCATGTAGACTACTCCTTCTAACTTATTCCATGAAATGCATTCATTTAGAGGGAGAAAATCATGATATTAACTCCTTAATGGATTTTGTACTAATGGTTTTGCCATAGTTTTCTTATTTTCTTGGTCACTGATGGGTACTTTAATGACCTCAAATTGCCTACTATCATGAGCAATATGTCAGTGAATATCCTTGCTCTGTGACAAGGTTCTTAGAATCCCATAGCTTCACTAACATTTGACATTAACCAGCTTTCTACTTCTTGCCACTTTCATTAGTGTAAAGTGACATATCATTGTTGCTTTAATTTTCAGTCCTGTGATCATTACTAATTTGGAGCATTTCTTCATACACTTTATCACGACTTAGGTTTCCTTTTCTGTGAATAGTATGCTCCTATCCTTTCCCATTTGCAAATTGATGTTCCCTTTTTTGTTGTTGTTGTAGTTTTAATATTAACTTGTAGCAATTCCTTATATATTCTCAATGGAATTTTCTAGTTTGGTTTGAGAAATCATAAGTATATTCTTCTATTCTGTTATCTATTTATTAACTTATGAAGCCCTTTGTGGAATGGAAAAATGTTTAATTTTAATGTAAACTTTTTTTTGTTTTATGACTTGAACTTTGGAAGTTTTGTAAGAAGTTCTTCACACATAGGCCACATAAATATTCTACTAGTTTTTCTCTGCTTAATGTCATAAAATACCTTTTACATTTGTATATTTCATTCACTTACCTAACCAGCTTTGTATGAGACATTAAGTAGGTATGCAGTTTTATTTTTCTCCACACAAAGATCTAATTTTTCCATCCCTACTCCCTGCAGCCATTATCACTGTGGGTCCGATCCCGTCAGATCTCAGAAGTTAAGCAGGGTTGGCCTGGTTAGAACTTGGATGGGAGACCTCCTGGCAACACCAGGTACTATAGGCTTGGGAGAAGGACCCGGTAACCCACCCCAAAACAATCAGCCATTGAAAACACTATGAATATCAGAGATGCACTACCAGTAGTGTTTCTCCTGTTGAACACAGGGTCACTATGAGTTGGTCACCATCTCAATGGCACCTAAAAAGAACAACAACTCCCTAGTTGTCATTTCTTCCACTGTGATGTTCTTATGCACACACAGCTCCCACTTTGAACTCCCATTGTTCTCGGTGGAGCAGTCTTCCTGTTTGTTCTCATGTTGTTGTTACCTTGTCTCCATTACTATGACTTTGCTGTTTTCTTTTCACCATAAACATTTTACCTCACATCCTTTAATATATATCCTTCCATCTATGCATCCATTACAAAGGAAAGATATCGGTACACTTCCCCCAACACATCATCCTGCATAGTATTTAATTCAATTATAGTTTTTTCTTAAAGTCAAGATATAATAAAATATGCAAATGTTTCATGTATGTTTTGATAAATACATCCTTCTCTATAATATAAGTCTGCAGCCATAGCACCCTGGCATCCCAACCTACCTGATCTTGGAAGCTAAGCAGGGTCAGTCTGGTTAGTCATTGGAAAGGAAACTACCTGGGAACACCAAGTGCTTCAGGCCAGGGAGAAGGACCTGGAAATCCACTCTTGAAGCAATCCACCATTGAAAACCCTATGAATAGCAGAGAAGCACTGACATAGTATCAGGGAGTATGAGTTTTTCTTTGTGTTTAACACAGTATTGCTATGAGTCAGACTCTATTCAATAGCACTGAATAACCACAACAAATATAATGCAAACTCTTATCAAGAAATAGAACATCATCATCACCTCAGGAATTTCTTTATGCTCCTCTCCAATTGATTTCTTTATACAAATATATTTTTAGTGTCTGATACAAAACTCTTTGTTTATATCTTTGAAACTTCTTTGTTCAAGTTTGACTTAAATATTTATGAATCTTTAATTTTCCATATAAAATTTCAAGTGAGTTTATTGAGTTCTTCTAAATTCCAACTGATTTGAAATGAGATTATATTGAATTTATAGATTAATTTGGGAAACAATGGATGTCTTCATGATATTAAAATCTTGTTGACTTTTATATACTGATCTTATATACTTCTAACTTGCTGAATTCTCTATTTCATTTGACAACAAATAACTGAAGTTTTATTTTTTTCTTGAAAACTTTACTTATTTTTTTCTTGTAGTATTAGCCAGGACCTCCAGTACTATATTAAATGGTAGGAATGCAATAATGACTTCCTTTTCTCACTTCTAATTTTTTAGAGAAAGCATTTAACATTCTCCATCAACTGTAATGATACTATAATTTTGTGATAATACCTTATAAAAAGTCAGTGAAGTTGACTATTTTCCTGATTTAATAAGAATCACTTTTTAAAATGTCACCATAAATTGACTAGATGTTGAATCATCAAATATTGTTTCTGCATCAATTGAGAGAATCATATTTTTATCCTTAAGTCTAATACTTTGAAATATTTCATCTTATAGGTTTATCTGATTTTTGAAATTACTATTTTTATACTGGAATAACCTATAAAAGATCATTTTCTTAGGCAAAATTAAAAATAAAAGTACACAGGATGACATATCTATCTCCTATGTACCCACTGTCTAACTTCCACATGACCAACTCAGTCAAATTTGTTTCATTTTATGCTCCTTCTTCACATCCCCCTTACTGGACCATTTGAAACAAATTCCAAATATTTTATCATTTTACCAAAAATGCTTCAGTATGTATCTCTCAAAGATAAATATTTAAAAACCACACAACCACTATATAATTATGGTATATTTATGTTTAATCACATAGATAAATTTTTATTTAGAATTTTCATCTATATTTAGTATGATATGGACCTGTAATATAAATTTCTTCTATTATTTGTATTTAGTTTCAAAGAAATGTGATCTTTTTTTGCCTCAGGAAATTAGCCTCATAATTTTGACTTTTCTTTTCTCTTGAAAAATATACATTGCTTAGGAAATGGCAAATACTTTTAATTTTGGCAGAATCCACCTTTAAAGTAATTTACACATAAGCATTTTATGTTTTTGAAGGAAAGATCCTTAACTTAGATCTCCTGTTTTTAAAATATGTATTGACCTATTTTTTCCTCCCTCTTCTTGCACTAATTTTAATGCTTCATATTTTCTATTTCTTCTTAAATCTCAAGGTTACTGATATGTAGCTCTTCACATTTTTTCTCTTGAATATCTGTTGTATTTATACTTGCTTTCTGTTTATTCACACTATATTTTATTTATTTATATATTTCCTTTCTCCTTGGTGAATTTTGCCAGAGGTCTCTTCAAATGGATTCAAAGAACCATCCTGAGCAATGAACAATAAACTTGACAAAGTATTGAGCTACTGTGATTAGGCCTAACTCTTGTGGTGTCTCTGCTTTTTTCTTCTTACTTAAAGATAATGTGTGAGAATGAACTTATTGTGAATTTTTGCATATCAAACCTCTTGAGGTCTTGTATGTTCTTATTATGCCCTTGTATTTGAATAATAATACAATTGTAGTTTTGAATTTATTTTTCCTACAAAACTTTAAAATCATAATGCACTATCTTTTTATTGGTTTTTATTAATTGTACAAAGTAATGGGTTTCATTGTGACATTTTCACACATGCATATCAAGTACTTTGATCATATCCACCCCCTTTTCTTAAAAACTCTTATCCTTCTTCCCCTCTTTTAATCTCTTTGATATCTCTAGTAATCACCTTTTTATTTTCATGTCCTTTTTCCCCCGAGTTCTTCATATGAGAGGAAACATGCAATATTTGCCCCTCTGAATCTGCCTTATTTTGCTTAACATGATGATATCCAGTTGCATTAATTTTCTTGAAAATGACATGATTTCATTCCTTTTTCTGGCTTAGTAAAAATCCACTTGATATGTATACCACATTTTCTCTATCTATTCATCCATTGATGGGCATGTAGGCTGTTTCCTTGACTTTGCTATTGTGAATAGTGCAGTGATAAAGATGAGTATGTGGGTATCTCAATAGTAAACTGATTTTGATTCTATTGGGCATTTTTATGGTTAATCTTGACTGTGAAACTTATTGGAATGAGAAATGCCTACACTAGAAAAGCGTGTGTGTGTGTGTGTGTGTGTGTGTGTGTGTGTGAAGGTGTTTCCAGAGACGATTAGATTATAAAGGAGCTGACTTAATGAGTGGATTAATCCCTTGATGGATTTATAATATAATAACATTCTTGGGAGGTGGTGAAAAGTAAGAGGTGGGGACTAATGGAGGAAGTAGGTCACTGAGGACATGTCCTTGTGGACAATATCTTGCCCAGGTACCTTCCTATATTCTTTCTTTCTGCTTTTTATCTGCCATGAGAAGAAGCATCTCCTCCACCACATGTAACCACTGCCATGATGCTCTTCCCAAGCACATGGGGCCAAGTAACCATGGACTGAGCCCTCTGAAATTGTGGGCCAAAATAAATCCTTCCACCCTTAGGTCATTTCTGTCTGATATTTTAGTCACAGCGACACGAAAGTAACTAACAGACATATATACCCCGATATGATATAGCTAGATCATATTGTAGTTTTCTTTTTAATTTTTTGATACTGATTTCCATAGTGGTTTGACTAATTTACATTTCTACTAACAGTGTATAAGGGTTGCTTTTTCTGTATGTCCTTGCCAGAATTTGTTGTTTTCTTGGTAATAACCTTTCTGACTTGGGTGGGATGGAATCTCAACATAGTTTTGATTTGGATTTCCCTGATAACTAAGGGTACTGACATTTTTTTCATGTATTTATTGGCCATTTGTACTTCTTCATTTGAAAATTGTATTTTCAGTTAATTTGCCCATTTATTGATTGGATTATTTGCTTTTTGATGTTCAATTTTTTGAGTTCTTTATATACTCTGGGTGGTGATCTATTGGATGTAGGACAAAGATTTTTTTCTCATTCTGTAGACTGTCTCTTCAATATCTTAATTAGTTCCTTTGCTATGTAAAAACAATCTCATCTGTCCATCTTTGCTATTATTTTCTGAGCCATTAGAGTCTTATTCAGAAACTCATTGTCTGTGCTTATATCTTGAAGTGTTTCCAGTATGTTTTGTTCTACTAATTTCAAAGCTTCATGTCTTACAATAAAGTCTTTGATTCATTTTCAGTTGATTTTTTTGTAGGGTGAGAGATGGAGTCTTCTATATGTGGATATCCAGTTTTCTCAGCCTCACTTATTAAAGATGCTGCATTTTTACAATGTATGTTTCTATCATCTTGTCAAGAATCAGATACTGTAGCTGTGTGGCTTATTTCTAAGTTTTCTATTCTATTTAATTGGCCTACATGTATGTTTTTCTGGCAGTGCCATGGTGCTTTTGTTACTATGGCTCAAACTGTAATTTGAAGTCAGGTATTGTGACACCTCCATTATCACTCTCTTTGCTTAGGATTGCTTTGACTTCTTGGGGTCATTTGTGTTTCCATATGCATTTTATAACTTTTTCCTAATTCCATGAAGAATATCATTGGAATTATGATGGGGATTATATTGAATCTGTAAATTACTTTTGGTAATATGACCATTATAATGATATTAATTTTGCTAATCCATAAACATGGGAGTTCTTCCCATCTCCTAGTGTCTTTTTCAATTTATTTTTTCAGAGTTTTATAGTTTTTACTGTAAATGTCTT
Organism: Pedetes capensis; assembly: GCA_007922755.1. Classification (NCBI taxonomy): domain Eukaryota; kingdom Metazoa; phylum Chordata; class Mammalia; order Rodentia; family Pedetidae; genus Pedetes; species Pedetes capensis. The sequence continues at coordinate 7,863 of VMDO01003780.1, forward strand.
TAACCTCATTGATTAGGCTTTATGCTTAGATTTGTTTGAGGCCATTGTGAATGGGATTATATTCCTGATTTCTTTTTCAGTGAGTTTGCTATTAGTGATTAGAAAAGCTACCTGTATTTTATATGTCAATTTTTATACTACTACTTTTCTGAAAGTGTTTACCAGATCTAAGAGTTTTCTGGTGGAATATTTAGATATTTTTAAAATTCCTAAATTGTATCATCTGCATCATATCATCTTCAATCAGGGATAGTTTGATTTCTTCCTTTCTTATTTGTATCCCTTTTATTTCTTTCTCTTATCTTATTGTTCTGGGTATGATCTCAAGCAATATATTGAATAAGAGTAGAAAGAGTGGACACCCTTGTTTTGTTCTTGATTTTAGGGTAAATACTTTTAGCTTTTCCTAATCCAGTATAGTGTTGGTTTGTCATATGCAGCCTTTATTATGTTGAGATGTCATCTTCTAAACCTAGTTTCCTTAGTAGTTTTGTCACGAAGGGATGTTGAAGTTGTCAAAGGCTTTTACTGCATCTACTGAAATCATCATGTGATTTTTGTCCTTAATTCTGTTTGTGTTGTACTGCAATGATTGATTTGCATATCTTGAACCATCTTTGTATCCCTGGAATGAAACCAACTTGATCAAAGAATATATTATTTTAATGTGTGAATTCTGTTTGTGAGGATTTTGTTGAGAATTTTTTCTATTTTCACCAGTAAAATTGGTCTACATTTTCTTTTATTGTTGTTGTTACACCATTATCCAGTCTTGGTGTCAAGGTAATATGGAATTCATAGAATAAGTTTGTAAGCATTTCTTTCTTTTCTATTTTATGGGCCAGAGAGGGATTCCTTGATTCCTTTCTCTCTCTCTCTCTCTCTCTCTCTCTCTCTCTCTCTCTTTCTTTTGAGGACTGGTATTAGTTTTTCTTTACAGGTCTGATAGAACTCACCAGTAAATCTACCAATCTTTCTTGGGAGACATTTTAATTCTGCTTCTCTCTCATTGGTTGTTATAGATCTTTTTAGGTTGTTTTTAAAATATTCTCTTAGTTCAATTTTGGTAGCTCATATTTGTCTATGAGTTGGTCTATTTTTTCTAGATTTTCCAATTTATTGGAATGTAAATTTTCAAAATATTCCCTAATGATACTTTGGTATCAGTGAACCATTACAATATCTCCATGTCCATCTCCAACTTTATTAATTTGGAACTTCTCTCTCTTTTTCTCTCTTTCCTTAGTTTGGCCAAAGGTTTGTCAATCTTGTCTGTATTTTCAGAAAACCAACTCTTTGTTTCATTGATTGTTTGTATTCTTTTAGTCTCCATTTCATTAATTTCTGCCCTGATCTTTATTATTGCATTGTATCTGCTAATTTCAAGCTTGACTTGTTCTTATTTTTCTAAGGTCTTCCGTTGTGTCATTATGTTATTTATTTATTTATTTATTTTTTCAGATCTCTCTGGTTTTTTAATGTAGGCACTGATAGTTATAAACTTCCTCCTAGAGCTGCATTTTTGTATCCCAAAGTTTCTGGTAAGTTGTGTTCTCCTTTTTATTTATTTCTTGGAATTTTTAATCCTCTCTCCTGATTCCTTTGATGACCCTCTCATTGTCCAAAAGCATATTGCTTAATCTCTGTGTGATTGTATATTTTCTGTAGTTTTACTTGCTATTAATTTGGAGTTTCATTTTATTACGATCTGACAAGGTACAAAAAACTATTTCTATTCATTTTTGTGTTTGTTAAGACTTGCTTTACAGCCTGAAATGTGATCTGTTCTGGAGAAAGTTATGTGGAATGCTGAGAACTATACTATTCTTCAGTTGTTGGGTGGAATATTCTGTATATGTCTGCTAAGTCCATTTGAATGTATGGTGCTGTATAACTCTGAAGTTTCTTTGCTAATTTTTTGTCTGGATAACCTATTGCTGAGGGTAACCTATCAAAATCAACTACTGTTATTGTCTTTGAACCCATCTGTTCATTCATGTTCAGTGGTCCTTTTCCAACATCTCTTTGCTTTGTGGATGACAGATCTATAATCTTAAACTATATTTTTGCAACTTGACAGATCCTGCACCCCTAGGGCTCACAGAAGCTTTCCTTTTCTCTTTTGCTTAAGGTCCTACTGAGGCAGAGTATTTACAAATCTAAAGTCCCATACTTTTGGATTTCACCTGGTCTCTGCCTGTATTTACTGTTGCCCTTTCTTGCCTTTTCATGCCATCCTATGTCTTCCCGAAGCTGCACAACTGGTGTTTTATTTCAATATTATGGAGATGCAAATATGTGCTAAGTGTTGCTAATCCACCATCTCCAATCAATGCACTGTCATTTTCAAAGAAATTTCCATTATCATCTTTCTTTCAGTGTTCTTGAATATTCTAGTATCATCCTGATGCTGGTACTACAAGAAGACCTTCCTCCTTATCGTTCCTGAGGCCCTATGTATTTTTTCACAGCTTTAATATTTTAAAATTTTATTACAAAGTGAGTTGTTATTAGGTGACATCAAGTCAGATCAGACTCATGGAGACCCTATGTACAACAGAGCATGACACTACCCAACACTGTACTATGCACACAATCTTTTTATGTTTCAGCCCAATGTTTCAGACATTATGTTTCTTCTCATTTTGAGTTGTTCCACATCAGTGATTAGGTATAGAATTTTTCATTTATAGTCTGATTTGAAGTGCAAGAGCCTTTTCATTTTGAAGTAGGCTATTGTTCACTAATTCTGGAATGTTCATCTTTACTATTGCTGTAAATATTTTCTCTCTTCCATTTCCCCATTCCATTCTTTCTGAGATCCTGTGATCTGGATGTCAGTGCTTCTACTTTTATCCACTATATCTCTTAGCTTTTTAATTCTTCTCTAATTATATGTTCTCTCTCTTCATTCTTTCTTGATGCCTTTAGGAAGAACTTCTTATTGTGATTTTTCAATTCACTAAGTCATTTTTAGATTTTCTCCATCCTATGATTTCTTCTATATACTGTTTTCTTCATTTCAGTTAGACTCTTTTTGCATCTAATATTTCACCAGGATCTTTTTAAGATTTCTCATTTTTGCTTTATTTACTAATCATTTCTTGCATCTCCCTAAGCATAGCTATCACACTAATGTTATACTCTTTTTCCATCTACTCAAATGGTCCTGTTTCAGCCAAGCATGGTGCTGCATATCTGTAATCCTAGTGACACAGGAGGCAGAGGAAGAAAGATCATGAGTTCAAGAGCAGAATCAGATTGCATAACTTAGACTCTGACTCAAAAATTAAAAAAATAATAAATAATAAATGGATTGGGGTATAACCCAGTGGTAGAACACTTGCAAAGTATGAGTAAAGCCCTAGATTCAAGCCCTAAGTATCACCAAAAAAGAAAAGAAAAAGAAAAAGAAAAGAAAAGAAAGAAAGAGAAAGAAAAAGGTTCTTTTCAAGTAGTGGATGGTATTCTGCTCTTGTCTTTATTGGATTTTAGTTTTGTTTAGACTTGTAAATTTATGCTCTTCTGTATAAGTCAGCTACTCTGCCTGGTAATGTTTGCTGGGAAGGCCAAATATCAGGCTCTAGTCACAATGAAAACCCTTTTATTGTTGCCCTGTACTATATCTTCCCTGAGGGATATCCTTGGGCAGATTTTCTATTTTAAATTAAAATCTGAGGAAGAAGCAGCACTGGAGTGAGTCAGTCCACACAGACTGTGACTCCTCTAGGCATGGGCACTTGGAAGATTCCATGGGTCAGGGTGCTAGAGGACCAGGCCCACCACTCATAATTGTGCAGGTGGTCCCTCCTCATGGGAGAGCGGGGAGCTGCATGGCCACCCAGTTGCACTCTCACCTGCATGCCCTGCTGTGAGGCTCCTTCCTATCTGAGGCAGGGGTGCCTGTCCTCATGCACACAGTGTGACCACATATTCCAGTGGTCACCTTCCAAGGGGACTTGGTCAGCTGCACTTTCTCTCAGAATCTCCTCAACCCAACATGCATCTGTGCTGCCTTCATTTTACTACACAACAATGGTCTGGATTATAAAAGGACTTCTATGGGGAATAGGCTGGTGAGAACTTTCTCAAAATAATAAAGGGAGAAGCAGATAGCAGCAGTGATGAGATTTTCGCCAGTCTACCTTCTCACTGCTACTGCTCACAGCCTGTTGTCTCAGCACATGACACACCTCCCACCTACCAGTGCAAGAAATATGTTGGTCTCCCCAAGAAATTCGCATGCTTTTCAAATAGCTGCCCCCCTTACCAAGTCTGTATTTCTTTTCTGCCTCTCCATATTCTCCAGAGTTAAATTTGAGGAAAGGAACAGTAGTTCATCATGTTCCTAGGACCTGGAGGCTTACATGTATATATTTTAAACATAATGTCATGTAACTTTCACTTTGAAATAATTATTTGTAGCCGGGTACGGTGGCACACGCCTGTAATCCCAGCAGCTCGGGAGGCGGAGGCAGGAGGCTCACAAGTTCGAGACCACAGTCAGTCTGAATAACTTAGTGAAACCCTGTCTCAAAAACTGAAAAAATGGGCTGGGGGTGCTGCTCAGTGGCCCAGCACTTGCAAAACATGCAAGCGCGAGGCCTGGGTTCAACCTCCAATACCACAAACAAACAAACAAACAAACAAACAAAAAGAAAATAAGAAAATAAAAAGAGAAAAGAAAAAAAAAAGAAAAGAATTATTTGTCAACAATTTATTTAAGATTTTTAAGGCTATTAAATGAGAACCAAGATGTCTCTGAATGTAGGTTGGTTGGGAATCATTCAGCTAAAGGTGAAATGGAGTAAGATGAATGAACACCAACTGCCCACAGATGACAGGTCTCAGAAGACCATGACTCCCTCACCCTATCGTGAACTATCCCCTCTAACATCAGGTTTCCTTGTTTGTGAACCTAATCACACATACTCTGTTTCTCCCACTTGATTGTTGTACTGCTCAAATGAGACAATATGTATGGCAGGCACTTGGTACGCTGCTCCACACAGGGAGGGAGAAAGCAGCAATATTTAAGATGAACCAAAGAGCATTTGAAATGATGTTAACTCTCATGAGACAGGATGTTCTTTGCCTGGAAAGGCAGTAATCCCTCCCCTTGGTGACCTCAGTGAATTTCAGACAGAGCTTCAAAGCAGATCAGGTCTCTGCAGCATAGAGTGGTGAAAATCTTTCAACTTCTCTGACCTCCCTAAGCTGGAGAAGGTTGGCATCAAGGACAGAAGCTTTCAATTGCATTGAACATGGCCTGGACAGGTTCCAAGTGGGTAATTACTTTATGCTTACTTACAATTTTTCCTTCAGCTTCAAAGGGATAGAGCATCCCTCACTTCCTGGACTAACGGTACTATTTAGCGTCGCTAGGCATATGTTGAACAGCTGCCCCAGTCACTCACCTCAGCAGACACCACATTTTAGTAATGAAGTCAGGGCTCAAATTGGGCAAGGCGGTAGCACATTTCTTTGATTAGTGTGCAGCACAAATATGGCTTCTCTTTGAACGGAAGAGGGGACGTAGTGTGTTTTTTCTGCATTCCCATCAGAGACAGGAGTGCAGCAAGCAAGTTCTTAGCTAGCTTTGTGCAGTGTTCTGATATGAATCTAATTGAGAAGAATATGCTGATTTTACCAGATCAATAACCACAGCAGTTACTCTTTGTTTATGAAAAGTACATACTTTTGAAAAGTGGGATAGAAAATAGAATTCAATCTAATGAATCATATCCTCTGAACTTCTTGTATTATAAAACCAAGAATGTGCACAGGCAGAAAAAATCACCTCCAGTAAGGAAGGGCCGAGGCAGTCAGGTATTTCACATGTCTCCAGGGCAGAAATTCATTTTGCAGGGTCTCAGATGTACTGATCGATCTGCCTGCCTCCGACCCCTCTTTCTCTCACTACCTAGCTAACAGAGTGATTTTTGTCTAGGTACTTAGCTTCTCTAAGTATCAGTTTCTTTCATCTGTTAAGTAGTGATAACATTGGTACCTACCTCATAGGGCTCTTGTGGGGAATAAAGGAGATAATATTCCTACACCGTGGAAAGAGCTTAATAAATGTGAATAATTATTGCTATTGTTTTTATTGCTGATCTTTTAGGTCTCAGTTTAAAACTCACTTTCTTCCAGTAATGTCTGCCCTATTCCAACACCAGGTTAGGTGTATGGTTTTATGCTTCCATACAATACCATATGTTCCCTGTCTAAAGAACTTTGTGGAGGGAGTACATATTAGGTTTTTTGCATTATTTTAATTGTTTTTATATGTAAATTATTACCCCATTTTACAAATAAGGAACTTGGACACAGAGAATTCATATGCTTCCTATGTGTTTGTATTGAATGTAGATAATTTTGCTCCAAAGCTCATACTTAACTCCATCTATCATATTTAATGATAATTGTTTATGTAATTGCCCTTTTTCTCCTCAGCTCTGTACAGCCACCAGCCCTTATCCTTTCCACTTAAACCAACTTGTATTGTAGTCTCCTTGTTTCTGACACCCATCGGTATCCACAACGTTCTCATATTTATACTCCCTAGTTTCACCCAACTCGTACGATATTTCTCTGTGTTCCTGACTTCTAGCCGAATATCTATTTCATTCCTGACAACATAAATTTTCTCTCATTCTTCTGTTTGCCACACCACCTGCATTGTTCAGAGATTTTGATTGTAGGCGATAGAAACCATCTCTGACAAATTTAAGCAGTAACAGAATCCATGGGAAGGACATGAAGGGCTCAGAGAATTAATGTCAGGACCAGGCTTAGAAAATAAGAAGGAACCAAAGGTCCTATTACTGCCACAGCAGCTTCTACTAATCTCCGGGTCCTTGCCTTATATGTTCACAATTTAAAGCCATGGAATCTGATGACTTAGTTTAGGGCTTACTGACCACTTCCTAGGATGGCAAAGTATAGGAGGAAACAGGATCTGGCTTCCCTTAGTTTCTGTAATGGAGAAGATAATGCAAGGTCAGTATTAGGAATCACCCACGTCATAGACCACATATACACAAGTGGAAGGATATTTCCTCATAAGGAAAGAGAATGAATGCTTGAGAACAAAAAAAATTAACAATTGTCCATTGAATACTTCAATTGTTAACTCTGGAGCACCTCTGCTAATCTGTGTGATGTCCCAATCTCAATTTCCCAAGGTCAGAGAGTCTCTCAGAATACAGCATTGGTCCACTAACATACCAAGAAATCTTTCCTGGTGCAGGATCCTTTGTGTTCTTTTGACTTCTACACCATACTTCCCTATTGAGACCTGCCTGTGTCCCTAGGGTGAGCACAGGCCTTAACAATTGGTGGTCGCCGGGCATGGTGGCGCACGCCTGTTATCCCAGCGGCTAGGGAGGCAGAGGCAGGAGGATCGCAAGTTTGAGACCAGAGGCAGTCTGTATAACTTAGGAAGACCCTGTCTCAAAAAGTAAACAAATGGGCTGGGGATGCAGTTCAGTGGTCCAGCACTTGCAGAGCATGCAGGCGTGAGGCTCTGGGCTCAACCCCCAGTACCGCAAAAACAAAACAAAACAAACAAACAACAACAACAACAAAAAAAACCAATTGGGGGTAGAGAAGGCCTGGGAATAATTGCAATGGTCCCATTTCATTTTCAGCATGAAACTTGGTTCTGCCTGCAACCATACCACTGTGGCATCAGATCCTGTCAGATCTTGGAAGCTAAGCAGGGTCAAGACTTGTTAGTTCTTGGATGGGAGACCACCGTGGAACACCAGATGCTGCAGGTTTGGGAGAGGGACCCAGCAACCCACTCCCCAAAAGCAATCAGCCATTGAAAACCCTGTGAATAGCAGAGAAGCGCTGACAATAGTCTTTTACCTGTTGTACATAGAGTTGCTAGGAGTTGGACATTGACTAGACAGCACCTAATAACAACCACCACCTTGGCTCTAGGCAAGCCTACCTCCCTCAATCCCCACCTGTTTCACTGAGACATTGTTATAAGCCTGCTCCTAAGTTCTAGATCCTTGATCACATCAGTACATTTGTCTCTCTTTCTATTCCCTCCCACTTTTTCAATTTAAAAATTTTTCTGATTTTCCTTCCTTCTACTGCCATACGCTATGCCTCTCTTTTCAGGAATGCCTTGTTAACAACCTACTTCTGGACTTTTGCCTGCTGTTGTGAATAGCTTCTTCCCCCTGGCTTTGTGTTTCTAGGCCCACTCAAAAATCTAATGTGGCCAAACCAGCTGTCCTGAAATTCCTTATTTAAATTCATCTGGATCATGCCTTGAGCCTGAACATTGTCACCACTGGCTTAATCCTTTTGGAGTTTCCAGAAAGCATGTTGATGTAGCAGGAGCAATTAATGTAATATGGGATCTCTGGCTAGAGTACTAGGCTAAGCTTTTTCATATTCTTAAGTCCCCAGTCATCTCTCAATCCATACTCCTAGTGAATGGCTTAGTCGATCTTTTCTTCAAGAACTATTTTTAGGCTGAATCTTGATTCTGGTAGCTTGCTCTTCTAACTTGTTCCATTTTTGCTAGTCCTGCTATAGTAATACTTTGCCAGGACTGGGAAGCTTATCTTGTAATAGAGTCAGACATTGATCTTGAGCCCATCTGGTTGTGATACAATTCAATGGTGCCACCTGCTTGTCTGTTGATGATGAAGTGCAAGCATACATTTAAAATGCTCTAGGATGAAAGGTCTTTATTCTTGGACAACTTGATAAGAATATAACCAAATAGGCTTTGATGTTGTACAATGTCTACTCACCTGTACCCAGTTAGACCTCTGATACCCGTCTTTGGCTCTGAATTTTCTCCTTAGCTCCTGTTACAGACATCACTACTCACCCTGGTCTCTGCTATTTTGACTGGGGGCTCAACATTTCTCTCATGTAGTCTGAGATCTGACTCAAGACTCCCTGGGATTTCATTTTTCCTTCCTTCCCCCATTACTCTATCACAGGATGTACTAGAACATGCCATTGCCCTTGCTGTAAGTGTTCTTTATCAGCCTGTCTGGGAGAAACCAGTGACATCTCAGTGAAAGGTTTTATTTGTGCTGCCCCCATATATCTACTCTGTTATGCTGACTACAAGGCCATCTGACATAGTGCATGTTCCAAGAGCAGACACTTGCATAGATTTGCTCATCTAAACCTTCTCTGTCTCTGTAAGTCTCCTACCATAGCGGTCCTCCTGCCATGTCAGCAAATGGATTTGCTTTTCTGAGGCTAGAAGCCACTTGACAGTATCACCACCCACTCCATCAATATCTGTCTTCTTTTTCCTCCTATCTTAGAGGAGAGAAAGTTCTCCTCATCTCCTAGGCTCAAACTGGCCCTAATAGGCAGTGCTGGTCCCAGGCTACTCTTTAGAATGATGTCCTATCAGGCATTCTGCACTTCTTAGGCATTTTCAGTCTTTCTACCTCTTTGTGGGATCCTTCCTATCTGTAGCTTGATCTATTGTCTTCAAAGGAATGGTCCTTTGTTCTTTTCTTTCCAAATGCCTTGGGTATGTGAGCTCCACACACATACCCAGCTTGCTCCCCACCATTTTACTCCAAATGCCCAATAATCTGGTTTCTGTTGTCACCATATTCTGAAGTTCCTCTCTCAAAGTTCACTGTTATCCTTCAAACTGCCAAACATAAAGGCTAATTCTCAGATTTTATGTCTTTTGTCCTAACAGAAACATTGTTGTTGTTGTCATTGTTGTTAGGTGCTGTCGAGTTGGTATCCGACTCATAGCGACCCTCATAGGGTTTTCAATGGCTGTTTCAGGATTGCCTTGGGAGTGGACTGCCAGGCCCTCCTCCCATTTTTGCGTTGCTGGGAATTGAACTTGGGACCTCAGAGACTACAGCGCAGTGCTCTACCAACTGAACTAAATCCCAGCCTAACAGAAACATTAGTATTAGTAAAATTGTTCCTATTTTTCTTTATTGATATTACTTTCTCTTTTATATTATCATCTTATTTTTATCAACTGTTTGAAGTATTATTTATCATTTCCTATGTATTTCTGTATTCTTTCTGGCTAGTTATGTTGTTATTGTTGTTGTTAGGTGCTATTGAGTCAGTGTCCGACTCATAGCAACCTTGCGTACAACAGAGGAAACAGTATTGTCATGTTTCTCTGCCATCCATAGATTTTTCAATGGCTGGCTGGTTTTTGGGAGTGGGTTGCCATGTCCTTCTCCCAAGCTTATAGTACTTGGTGTTGCCAGGCAGTCTCTCATCCAAGTACTAACCAGGCCCAAACCTGCTTAGCTTCTGAGATCTGAGGGATCAGATGTCACAGTGGTATGGCTGCGGTGGCTAAATATAAGTTTCCTGAAGTGAGGAGGTGTGTTATAGATAGGTGTGCATTATTGTTCTAAGAGGATCTAGCATCATGCTATGTACCTAGTTGTTGTTGTTTTTAGGTGCCATCAAGTCACGTCCAACTCAGTGACTCTATGTACAACAGAACGAAACATTCCCTGACACTGTGTCAGGCACACAATCTTTTTTACATTTAAGTCCATTTTTTAAGCCACTGTGTTAACTCATCTAGTTGAGGGTCTTCCTTTTTTTCATTGACTTACCACTCTCCAAAACATGATGTCTTTCTCCAGGGGTTGGTCCCTCCTGACAACACGCCCAAAATACATAAAATGTAGTCCAGCCACCCTTGCATCCAAGGAGTACTCTGGTTGTACTTCTTCTAGGACAGATCTGTTGGTTCTTTGGCAGTCTATGGTGTATTCAATATTTATTTCCAGCACCATAATACAAAACACCAATTTCTCTCCTGTCCCCCTTATTCAACGCCCAGTTTTCACAATCATATGATGCAACTGAAAATACCATGGCATGAGTCAGGTGCCCTTCATCTTCAAGTGGAGAACATACACATGCAAAAACACAGTTATAATACACATTGGTAAGTGTAAGGAAGCTCTTAACTTGGAGTGGTGGGGTCAGGGAAAGGTTCCTGGAAGAAATATAAATATATAAGAGTTAGCATGGCAAAGAGAAGAAGGAAGCAGGAAGAGGTCCTGGCAAAGTGAACATTATGTTCAAGGCCCAAGAGCATGACATTTTGAGGAGCTGATGGAAAGAAAATCAGAGTCACACAGTACATAGAATAAAGAAGATGAAACAGATATCTCCTGGGGTAGAATGTGTCTAGATGTCTAGGCATTTGAAGTCCTTCCCCATTTTGAAGTATTTTGCTACTTAATCTTTATGCTCTTTTGATTGGAAGGTGGCAGCTGTCTTGCAGATGGAGAAACTGAGGTTTATAGAGATGAAGCTTACTTAGTCGATAGCAAACTAAAAAATCATCACTTCTGAGGCAACTTCCTTTTTAAATTTACCACCTTAGCAACAACAACAAAATGGGAAAGATATAAATCATAACTTACAACCCATCAGAGAGCTGAAGATGCAAGCAAACAAATGAGTTACATTCAAGGCATAAGGAAGCATGTTGCTGTGTGCATTCCCACTGTTGTGGGAAAGGGAAGAATCCATCATAGGGAATGGTTAGGAGAATGCCAAATTATTTTCCATAAATTTTAATGATCACACAGGGGCTGGTGTGATGTTATTCTTAGTTACAGAATATGTCAGCATCCCCTACCAACTCTGTCTTGGGTCCTTACTACACACATTGGGAAAGGATGTCAAAGGTAGGGATAGGACAAAATAAAACAAATTATAAACCAATCAACAGTAATAAAAAAAAAACTGAGAGAAATCCCCCTGAGAAGCACAGGGTTTTCCCCATGTGAAAGGCAGTGATTTTCTCCAAGTGAAATATAGTGGGGGAAGGGCAAATGATCTGAACAATCTCACAAGCAGATGCATGAGATCCTCCTGAATTCAAGGCAATGTCCCACTTAAGGTGGACATAAAGACAGGAGAATTGAGATAAACTTAAAGCACATTGGCTTTTCATCAAATGCACTGAAGGTGCTCCTTTAAGGCTAGGGAAAGAACAGTTAAACGTGGAGTGTATCCCTTCTAGACAACTCAGGTCTATACTAAATCCACTATGTCAGTCTTCCAAAAATTGGAGACAGCACAGCAGGATGAAGGGAAGTCTCTTGAGGTACAGAAAGTTAGAAGTGGGGCTAAGAAAGGAAAGATAACTCCTTCATGACACAAAAGCTGGTGGTCAAGGTGCAGGGATCTATCATAGTTCAGAAAGTTGATGACTGGGATATAAATAATAAAATGATCTCTAGAGTATCTTTCATGCCCACAGTCCAAAAGGAAATGTTCTAATCCCATCTTCAAAATATTGAAATCCAAGTATAATCTGAATTTAATTAATATTACAACAATGTTCAGTTCAATATTGATTAGATGGAAACGACCCCTTATAACAATGGCCTGACAGAAGAGAGAAACTAATTTTGAGGAGTAAATATTTAAGTCTCAGTTTTTACATACAATGCCTGGCACAGTGGAAAATTAAGGAACATGTGAAGAGGAAAAACATATAACATGTAACCAAGAGAGAAAAGGTCAATAGAAACAGACCCTTCGATGGCCAAAATGTTGATATTATCAAAGCATTGTAAAATGATTATGGTAAATGTATTCATGGATCTAGTACAAAAGGTAAATAACACACATAGGTATATGAGAAATTTCAAGGGTAAATGGAATCTATAAGAAATAACCAGTACATATGATAGAAATGAAAAGGAAATAAAATGTAAGAAGTGAAGAGTTCACTGTGTTCCAGTTATCTATTGCTACATAACAACATTTTACAAACAGAGGTTTTAAAAATAGCAATTATTTTTTTCCTCATTATTTTTCTATCTGGTTGAGCTCAGCAGGGCAGTTTTTTTTTATTCCACTTGATATGTGTTTGACTTTGCCTATCCAAGATGGCTTCTTTACTCACATGGTTGGTGCCCAAAATTGCAGTGCTTTTACTAGTACTGTTTTCCAAAAGGGTTGGGGGCTGGCTGGTCATCATTACCTCCTTCCCTAGGCCTTTCCAAGTCACTGATGTTGACCGCACAGAATTGTGGTCTCAGGGTAGTTGGGTTTTAATATATACTGCTTAGCTTCCAAGACAGAAGAAGTAGAAACTGTAAATCTGAGGTCTCATTAGTCCTAAAACATAATTTGTTCAAAGCAAATCACAAGTCCAGCCCAGATTCTACCAGTTAGTATGTGTAACAGCATGTGTGTACAGGAGAGGGATAATTGATGGTGCCATTGTTACCTATGACCACAATAGTTCAAATCCCTCCTGTATTGGTCAGCTCTCATCGAGGTAGCAGAAAAAAAAAATCCAAACAAACTATTGGAGAAAAAGGTTTATTGTAAGCTTACAGTTAGAGGATTAGCCAATAATGGCAGCAGGACAGGCATAGGGGGAGTGGAAGTGGCACAGCCTGTGGTATAGGTGACCTCATGGCATCATGGGGCAGGAGGAAGAAAGCTTCCTGGAACCATGGGTCTGGAAAAAATAAAAATCCTCTAAAGGCCCTTCCCCGGGGACCACTTTCACAAAGCTGAGTCCTGCTTCCCAAAGTTCCATGATTTTCACAAACAGCTCCATCAGCTGGGAGCCAAACATTAAAGCACACGAACTTTGGGGGACAGTTAGTATTCAAACCTTGACACCTCTCATGCAAAAACTTTACCAAATCCCCTTTGCACATCACCAAAATCTCATGAAATTACAGCATTAGGCTCAAATTGAGCATCTCATAATCTGCATCAAGTTCAAAGGTGGATGAGGCTTCTAGAGGGCATTTCTTCTCATTGTGGAGGAAAACTTACCTTCTCCATACACAACCAACATAAAATAAGGAAGCAGTCAGCATACCTGCAATGGACATTCCTGTTTAAAAAGAGGGAAATGGAAAGCCAATAACAGTCATTTATAGAAGTTGTAGAATCCAAATGGGCATATGTCCATAGTTCCCTATGCTCTGGGGAGCACTGACAAAGCACTTTCCATAACAAAGTCTCAGTTCTCCTCCTTGAAGTTAGTCCCTGCAGCTTTTGGCTCTGTTCTCTGGAATCTAGACTGTGTTCTCAGATGTATCCTCCTGGTAACTCAGAAAATGGTCTGTTTTTTTTTTTTTTGAAATTTTTAATGTACAATTTAATGTGTTTCATTCTGACATGTATTTCATTGTGACATTTCCATATATGTATTTCATTGTACATTGCACAGATAACTTCCCCCTTATCCTCTCCAACCCCCTCACCAAAGGCCTCTCTTCTACATTGCATGCCTTTTTGTGGGATTATTTTTCCATATGCCCTTGCATCCCAATTATGATTTAGGTCCAAACTTTTTTCTGTAGTGATCTATCTTTTTACATTGTCAGTAGTATTACATGATTAACCTAGCCCATTTGTATTATTACCACTCTTTGGTTTTATTGGTGTTATTATAATTATTTCCTGAACTATTAAAGTTGGGCTGTTTACTTTGAGGTCAACCTCTCATTCCTTGCTCCTCCTTGTCCTTCCTCCCCCTCCTGTCTTCTCCCATCATCTCTTCCTTTTGCTAGATCTCTCCCTCCTTCTTTCCACTTCCTAAATTGTCCCTTCTCCACTAAGTTGGCTTTAGCTTTTTATTATGTTCCAATTTCTGTATAGGATATTTCCTTCTTTTAAATTTAATTCAGTTCCCACATATGAGTGAGAACATGTGGTATTTCTCTTTTTGGGCTTGTGTTCGTTCACTTAAAATAATTTTCTCCAATTCCATCAATTTTGCTGCAAATGGTATTATTTCATTTTTTAATTGCTGAGTAGTATTCCATTGTGCATATGTACCATAGTTTTTTCTATCCATTCTTCTGGTCTTGGGCACTTTGGTTGATTCCATATCCTTGCTATTGTGAAAAGTGCTGCATTGAACATGGAGGTGTAGGTGTCTCTGTGGTATGATGACTCATCTCTTTTTGGGTATATTTCTAATAGTGCTATAGCTGGGTCATATGGTAGATCTATTTTTAGTTTTTCAAGGTACCTCCATATTAATTTCCAAAGTGGTTGGACTAATTTACAGCTCCACCAGCAGTGTAGGAGGAATTATTATTTAATGGCTATGGGAGTGATAAAAAGTTTTACGAAATAGATAATGGTAATGGTTGCACAACATTACTTATGAAATTGATACCATTGAATCATGCAGTTAAAATAGTTAAAATAGTAATTTTATGCTATATATACATACATTTTTTGCCACAATAACATATTTTTGAAAAATAACAAAAATATCATGTCAAAGACAGAGAAACCAACTTGAAGAGACTCTTACTTTGGAAAAAACTGATCACTAATAATGTCTTCACACACACAAAGATGTAGTGAAAACTACTTTTAGCGGAAATACATCAAATGTATGTGTATACACACACACACACAAACACACACACAAAATTGGTCATCATTGGACATTTCTAGGACACCACTTATTACTTTGAATATCGGTAAATAATGGGAAGGAATTAAACAATTAGCTGCCTTTCCTGTAGGAGCTATATTTAGGAAAACAAATGATTGCTACAGATTGGTACTTCTTTACAGAATTCTAGCTCATATTGGAAAGGATTTGGAAGATTCCCCACCTGGAAGTTCCAAATGAGATAATGGATCCATGGTTGATGGTCTATTAGGTGCATGGTTAACAAGGAGAATTTTAATGGAGGGATCTCATCGATCACTCTTAGCAACAATAAAAATAGAACACCCAAACATCATTTGTCTTGTAAGATTATGCAGTAAAGAAGTACAAGTATATGGGGTGATTGAGAATGACTTTCATTTAAACAGTTTATCTTGAATCTAATTGTTCCTCTAGTTTTAATTTCTAGTTTATAGGAAACATGGAGGATAGAAGAACAAGCTCACCACCATGAGGAAGCAGTCAACCAAATTCAGAGTACAGAACATCTTAGAGAACAATGACTCAACTTTTCTAACTAGCCTGGGAAACAAGGTAATAGTGGAGAAAGGAAAAGTGTTATAAAACAAAACATAACAACCAAGTACAATATATGGACCTTGTTTAAACCTTGAATAGATTAACCAATTATAAATTGACATCTTGGAGATAACCAGGGAAATTTGAGTATGTTTGCATTATTCACTGGAATTAATAGTTATTAATTTTTATTGAGTTTAATAATTGCATAGTTTAACGTGTAGATAAATAGGCAAGGTCATGTTCTTATCAAATACAGATCACTGCAAGACAATTTTGGGGTGGAATAGTGTGAAGTTTTGTTTTGCTTTACAATTTTCCAGGAAAGACAAAGTAAAACACAAATTTGTGAAGGTGGAAGAGAAAAGGTTGGTAAAAAGTTGATGATTGCTGAAGGGGAATCATGGGTTCCTTAGGACTTATTGTATTGTTCTTTCTACCTTTGTGTTTAGACATAATAAAAATGTTTTAAAAACTACATTTGTCTTTCTTGAATAAGAAAATACAGCCCACAAATAAAAAGTAGGATTGTGTTCCTACTTTTCCTCAGGGTTAAGGTGTAGTACAGGTAATTTGGAGGGGCATCAGCACAAGCCATAGCAGGGAGGGGTGGCAGCACAGAAAGGCTCTGCTTGGGAAAACAGAAACATTCTGAGCTTCAGCTTTGAAGAACTGAGGTCGAGTTGAATTAAGAGACATGGTCTGCAGGCAAACAGTTGGATCATGTCAGGGAGGGACTTTATGTTCCATTTGTGCTTACGGCCTGCCAGCCCCTACTTTGTGCCAACAGCTCTGTCTCTCCCAAGCTGGAGGCTGATTCTTCATTCAGTGAGTTAATTTTAAATGAAATGAAAGCCCAAGTCATAATGTGTGGTTCACTACGCAGGCAACAGGCACTGTCTGCCTCATTAATGATTAACATGGCAGCTGGTAATGTCTTGCAGCTGGTTGACCGGTTTAATGATGCCAAAATCTGGCTATATCCTCCTCCTGTTCTGACCAATGCAGGAATCAGATTTCCTCACAGTGCCTTGAGCTTGGTGCTTGGTGAATAGAGATATAGATTATCAAGAAGAAAGAATCTTTCTTTCACCAGGACTAACTCAGGTGCAAAGGATATACTTATTTTGCTGGGCTCAACTTAAAGATTGCAAGACCCAGAATGCATTTATCTGATGTTGAAAGAAATAGAAGGTTAGGCATCAAAAGAGGCAAAGCTAAGTCTTAGGAAGATTAAAGGGGTCACTGTGACTAGACAGTGGCTCTGGAAGATCTGGGAGGTTCTAGGTAGCCAGGAAAAAATTGAGAACCTGTTACTCCTACAGGTACATATACAGCCTGAAATGAAGGGATCAGGTACCTGCAGAAAGGTGTTAAGCTCCACAATATTGTGACATGAATATCAAAATTAATGTATTTATATTTTTGCAAATTAGAAGATCTGAGAAGATCTGAACTCAGAAGCATGAGCAGGGAAAGATCCACTTTTGGTTGACTGTAGCCAAACATGGTTTTGAGAAGCAGGCAGAATGGAATAAAGATGAACAGGTGGCCTCTGGAGTCAATAACCTAAGTTAAAATCTTAGCCATTCTATATTATCTGTGTGGTTTTGACAAGTTTCTTAGCTTTTTGAGACACTGCATTTTCTTATGGATAAAATGGAGCCTTAGAAGTTCAAATAATTAGTGACCATAAAACACTAGGTATTATTTTAAATTCTCAAATAATAATTTTATTTTTTCATTGTCAGTTATAAAGTATTTATACATACCTCATCTGTTAGTTGCCTGCAGCTGTACCACTGTGGTGTCTGATCCCATGAGATCTCAGAAGCTAAACAGGATTGGACCTGGGTGGTACTTGGATGGGAGACCGCCTGGGAACACCAGGTGCTGTAGGCTTGGGAGATGGACCTGGCAACCCACTCCTAAAAAACAATCAGCCATTGAAAACCCTATGAATAGCAGAAAAGCACAACTATAGTGTTTCCTCTGTTGTACATAGTGTTGCTATGAGTTGGACACCAACTAGAAAACACCTAACAACAACAACATCTGTTAGTTATTTCAGAAAGAAATGTGTGATAAAGGTATTTTTTTAAATATAAAAGGCGAGGAAATTAAGATTCAAGATCTGCTCCGGTCATTGTCCAGATCTAGCAGAGGTGGGTCTAAGCCAGTTCTGACTCCACATGACATCTACCCTCAAACGTGTTCACTACTTTCTTGGCCACAGGTCATCCCTTTCTGAGTCTGCTACCATCAGTATACTCTTTGCTTTAGATCCCTGAGACCTCCACTAGTTCTCCTGGACTGCTTTACAGAGCAAGTCATAATTTACAGCAGCATAGCTTAGCTTGCCAGGAGGAGGTACTAAGTAAGGTAGAACAGAGGTGCAGTGTGGGGCCCTTTCTGTCCTGGCTGCTTGACTTCCCTGATGCCCCTGGTTAGGAGGACACTGTTGATGTTTTAGGGTATGAAGACTGATATGGAGTTAAGTGCTTATACACTTAATTTGCTTTCACTTAATGCATGCTGTGACTGTGCCTTCTCTGTGACCCAAGTGATTCATGTTTCAGCACTAGTGGCTGCAAGGACACCACAGGAGAGTGGATTGTTAGGAATCCCACCACCCCATCCCCGTTCACACCGGCACACAGACATGTGCACGCGCACATGTGCCTCCTGTTGGAAGGCGGCCTCCACTGTGCCAGAACAGACACTGTTTCACTTGGAGGATGTGTTCCATTTCTACCCTTCTGAAACCTTGTCAGGGTAAGAAAAACAGAAGCTGTGACTTTTCAATGCCATCTGGTAAGTTAGATTGAGCATCAGCACGGCAGCGCGTGTCTGTTGTGCGGAAACAGGCCATGCTAGGACTTGTGGCTGATGCTCCCACAGGGCTCCAGGGGAAGGAGGCATTTCTGAGGCTCCCTTGCCAAGAGGAATTAGCTACCCTTCCCCTTGACCATCTCTGTCCCCTTCTGGATCCATTCATCCTGCGTAACGCATCCACGGGCTTACAGTCCTATGCCACTTGCCCCAAGCCTGGCAAAGCCCTGGTTCAGCTAATGAGGAGTTTAATAATCTCTGTGCATGCCAATGTGGGGCCAGACCATGGAACTCTTTATCTGGCTTCAGATGATTTTCCTTTGTTTTCATAGTAGCATTAATTGAATGCAGCTAATTGCAGTGAACCAGGTTACCAGGGTGGGAACAGGCTGAGTAGAGCTTGCCCATCTACTTCCTCCAACAGTCAGGAAATGAACAAGGCCCAGCCCCTGATGTTGGAAGGTGGCAGTGAGTTGTCACTTCACATGGCCTGAGTGCCCAGGTGCGGGAGAGAGAGGAGAGGAGGTTGTGGCTGGCCAGGACTCCCTCTTTTTCTGGCCCTTGGCCTATTTGGATGAGTCTGCTAACTCTTCCACTCAAATGAGCTTCTGTGTCCTCCTGGTGGCTCTATCATGGGGCATTGCTGCAAGTCTAGGGTCTTGGTTTAGGATATCCTGGCACTGAGCCTATGATGGTGGCTAAGCCACAGGGCCTAAACCATCCCGGCCAAGAGAGAAGACTTGGATAGCATATTGGCTTTGTAATGTGTGGACGTGGTCAGGTGGACTACATTTCCCAGAATCCCCTCCCCTGTATGTTTCCTGTTCTGCTGAGCTAGGAGCAAGATTGTTCTATGGGATCTGGAGGGTGCAGGGGAAGCAGCAGTTTAGAAGCTCACACATATTGTTGCTGATCTCCTGATTCACCTTGTCGGCAGGAAGCAGCAGCTGTGTCTGCAATCTCTCTGCCTTCTTCCAGGTCTTCCAGCTTCTCTGTCAGGCCAGGTGTGTGTTGGGCTCCAGGTGGCTTCTGCAGGACAGCTACACTGCCAAGCTTAGAGGCCACAAGGACTGAGTAGCAGTTATTTAGACTGTCACTGTGGGCTGTGGGTTCTCCCTCATTCTTACTTTCCATCCCCTTCCTGCCCACTTGCCTGTCCTGCAGTCTTCAAGCGCCCATGTATGTACAAAGGCTGTTTGGCCAAGTCTTACAATTGCATAAAGTTAAATCCCTGTAATAAATCTGTCCATTCATCCGTCCGTGTGCCCATCCATCAGCTTACCTGTCAGCCTGCCTGCCTGTCTATATCTATCTGTCAAAGTCTGGTGCTTCTGCTTTTTTGGCTGAACCTAACTAGTACCTAGCCTGCCACCATAGCACTGTGGCGTCCGATCTGATCAGATCTCAGAAGCTAAGTAGGGTTGGGCCTGGTTACTACTTGGATGGAAGAATGCTTGGGAACACCAGGTGCTGTAGGCTTGGGAGAAGGACCCAGCAACCCACTCTCAAAAAACAATCAGCCAGTGAAAACCTATCAATAGCAGAGAAGCACTGAAAATACTGTTTCGCCTGTTGTACTATTGTACATAGGGTCACTATGAGTCAGACACCACCACCAAAAATAACTAGTACAGACTGAGATAGAGATGTGAAGGCTGTGAATCCCTGTGAAACTGGATACCACCTTGGGGGCTGCTACCTGGGTAGAGTGCTCATGACCAGACTCAAACAGTTGTCCTGTGTTCAGGTCTCTGTCTTCATGTATTCCACACACATTGGCAGTCATGCTGCGCAGGTGAGCACACTAGCATGGCAAAGCCATTTTCCACCAACCTATCCAGTATCCCTCCCTATAGCATACATTTTTTCCCTTCTCTACTTTTCCTGCGCTCAGACCTTGTGGAAATTTGAGCCTGGCTGGCCTTGAACCATCCTATGCTTAATAGATAAATTTCTCTGTGGGAGCCAGCCAAGGAAAGAGCCCAGCTAGGGGGCCTGTGCAGCAGACCCCAGGAGCAGCCCCCTCTAGTGCAGGACAGAGGAAGGAGAGAGTGTAGTTTACTTTCTCTGACTGCAGTGTGGGAGCAACCTGTCCCTCAGTCCAGGGTCAGAGAAAGTTTCAAACAAGAAGCCAGCCTGATCCAACTGCTTCCCTCTGCCTCTCTGCTGACTGCTGGGAACTATCTGGGAGATTAAGGTGGACCCACCCTTCTTTTATCTTAGGGAGCAGAAACTGGGTACCTCCTACTCCCATCACAAAAGAGAGAGCCTGGAAACTCTAGTATTTCTAATTTGCCCTAAGTCCCTTGTCATAGGATGTATAGTGTGTTTTGCATTTTGAGTTTTGATGGGTAGCTCCATGCCTCCTGGTAATTTCACAGCACAAAATAATGACAGCTTGAGTGAAATTCAATGGTTACTATTTTTTTCCCCAACTCTTAGTTATTGTTTTGTACCAACTCATTACTTCCCCTAGTTGGAACTGGTAGCAGAAACATAAGGGGTGAAATACCACCAAGGGGACTATTCTTTCAGTGTTCATAGCAGGTGCCTCCATTAGGTTTTCTTTTTCCTAAGAGCCACATGCAGGTGTATCAAATTAGTTAGGAGGGCCATGGGTTCATTTGCATATGATCTACATATCATTTTTTGAGTACTTAGGTAAACAGTGCTGGTGCGTTTCAAGCAATTCGTCGTTTAAATTTTGTTGCTTCACACCAGAATCCACATGAGCACATACATGGAAAAAATTTCAAGTGAGGGAAAGGAGAGAGGTAGGTGGAAAAGATTCCATGCACTATGCTCCTGGGTCTGTTAGGTAGAGCAGGGTGGAAGGGGAAGGAGGAAGTATTGGGAGCCTACTTGGGGGGTATTTTCCCATCTAAAAGATTAATAATGGTTAACGTGATGTTGATGATGACAGTGACAATAATAACCATTTGGGTCTGATACACCCATGAAGCCTGTATGTGATCTTCCAGGCCCAAAATACATTCAGAATTTATCCATTTGACCTCTGTGTGAATATAGATGCTTGTTTGATTCACTGTTCCACAATCTATGTGGAAAAAGAAGTAGTTGAATGAGGTCTGTTGGTGCCGAGTATTACTTAGTGAAATAACAATCCTCATTCAAAGAATTCTTCCATCTCCTTTAGGGAGAGTCCAATCATGTGCCTCCCCCCACCGCATACACCTGTCCTCACTCTTCCCATCCATCCCTTCACACTGCCATTGGATTCAGGGCTGTTAGGCTGTTTTCTTTGCCAACTGCCTACAGGCTTAAAAACACAAGCACACTCTTTTCTTTGGCTGAGTTGAAAGAACATCTCCACTGATTTCCTTAGGGACTTGATACAGTTTTCTCTAAATTCTTTTTTCCCTACCTGTGCCTCTGTCTTTTCTCTTCTCTACATCTGCCTTCCTCTGCGCCCCCCAAGCGAGTCCCCCTTTTGCACTCTGCACAAAAAGACAGAAACTCAGTCCCAGCAGAAAGGCACTGGCGAGGCAGTAGCCCAGGGAAAGAGAAGCTGTGGGAGATCCCGCAATGAACAGGGCGAGGGGAGGGAGCGCATGTCATGCTAGGGAAGCTGGAGGCCAGTAACGATAGCACAGAATCCTGTGATTACAAACTCCATAAACCCTGCCCCGCTGCAGCTGGATTCCATGCCAGGAGGATTAAGTGAGTTTTGTTAAGGCCATTAAAGAAACTGTGAGTGGCAGCCAGCTACTGGGGCTGTAGGAGATTT
Source organism: Pedetes capensis (assembly GCA_007922755.1). Classification (NCBI taxonomy): domain Eukaryota; kingdom Metazoa; phylum Chordata; class Mammalia; order Rodentia; family Pedetidae; genus Pedetes; species Pedetes capensis. The sequence goes on from VMDO01003780.1 coordinate 30,413, forward strand.
GTTGGAGTAAAGCGAGGCTGGGCTGCCTGGCTTGGTTGGAGAGAGAAGAGGGCCAATTATCCAGATCTGCATGGAGGCCTGGGCGCAGGAGGGACATGAAAACAAGAATGCCAGGGTGCAGTGGAATTAATTGGCCAGTCTTCCCATACCAGACTGAAGCCGGCTTTAGGGCGGACCCCAGGGAGCCTACAAAGCAACCATTTTGCATTTTTCTGTTTGACTTGTATTTATTATTCCTCCTCTAAGGAGCTCAAAGTGCTCTCTATACCTCTGTACCAGTATTCAACTGATTTGTGTTTTATCCTGCAACAGGAGCTGAGGATAGGTGTGGCAGATGCCTGGCATTTTGCATCAGTGTCTGAGAACCCATGTTCAGTTGCCCTGAGTTCACCTCTAGACCAACTCAGTCCTCATATCTTCTCCCAGGGTGGAAATGATGAGCAACTTCATTTTATTGGTAGGCAAAACCACCAAGGAGCAAAAAGGGACATTTGCCACTCTTCACTAGTACTGCCTTCTTCCAAGACTCTGGAAGGAACCTAGTGATATAGTTATGTGATTATGCCTTTTGGATATTAACTGCCTCTTTTTTTTTTTTCTGAAATTGGTGAAGATCATGGTTTCTTTCAACTCCAAGATCTCTCTTTGTCTCCTTGGAACGTCTTTGAGTATTTTGAAATCCAGATAAGGGTTAACCCAAGTAAAATATATTTAGTTTGGCCTTAGTGGATATGTTAACATGGTCTCCACCAATTCTATGGAGAGTTATCACCAGCTACTCCAATATAGGAAGGGCTTCTAGGAATGGTTCTGCCACCTGCCGTGTTGACTCACCAACCTCTACAGTTTCAGGGCTGGAAGTTGTATCATAATATGAAGTCTTATGATGCCCAGTACTGAATGTATGTTATTTGTAGAGAGGAAACAAAGCTTAGAATGTAGAAGCTAGTGTATGGGATTTTCTCTTAAACTTTGTATCTAATACATGGAAGAAACTTGATAGAGTGGATGTGGTGGCTCTTGCTTGTAATCCCAGCAATTTGGGAGGCAGAGGCAGGACAATCACAGATTAGAGGTCAGAGACAGTCTGTGTAATTTAGACCCTGTGTAAAGATAAAAAATAAAAAAGGGGCTAGGGTGGGGCCCTGTGGTATAGCACTTGCAAAGTATGTGCAAGGCCCTGGGCTCAATGTTCAAGTACCAAGTACAAAGGAGAGAGAGAGAGAGAGAGAGAGAAAAGAGAGAGAGAGAGGAACTTGATAGAGGTATTTTGATGTTTGTCAACAAACTTAAAGTTTATCTGACATTGCTGTACCACTGTGGCGTCCGATCCTATCAGATCTCTGAAGCTAAGCAGGGTTGGGTCTGGTTAGTACTTGGATGGGAGATTGCCTGGGAATACCAGGTGCTATATACTTGGGAGAAGGACCCAGCAACCCACTCCCAAAAAGCAGTCAGTCATTGAAAACCCTATGAATAGCAGAGAAGCACTGACAACAGTGTTTTGCCTGTTGTATGTAGGGTTTGATGAGTAGGACATCTTCTTGATGGCATCTAACAACAATAGCTATAAATTGTGAAGCTGAAACTATTTAAAATGATCCACAGTAAAAAACAAATGTTCATTGATTTCATTAGAAAGACTAGAAGACTACGGTATCTTTCTATTCTCTCTATAGGAACTGTAATAAAATCAATGCCATAGGAAGAGGTGAAATAATGTATGAAAAAAGAAGCAATGTGGTGATGTGTCAGGCAATTAGTAAAGGTGTTGTTGTTGTTATTGTTAGGTGCCGTCAAGCTGGGTCTGACTCATAGTGACCCTATGCACAATAAACGAATCACTACCCAATACTATGCCACGCCCAGCACTATGTCAGTGCTTGTCTGCTATTCATAGGATTTTCTATGGCTGATTTGTTTTTTGGAAGTGGGCTGCTGGGTCCTTCTTCCAAGCCTATAACAACCTGTACTCTTAGGCGGTCTTCCATCCAAGAACTAACCAGGCTGCAGATCGGATGCCAGGGTGGTACAGCTGCAGACTGTAAAGGTGTTAGGTTATTTTTAAAAATTTGATGAATGTGGTATTTGTCAGATTTAAAAATGTATAATTGTAATTTATTTTTTCATTCTAAACAAAATTTGCTTTTATAGCTAATTTTGAATTTGTACTCTTGTGTTTTCTAAAAGAGGACATCTCCAATTGTATAAACATGTTTCCATAAATCCTGAAATTGCCACTGGCCATTTGAGTTGACCTTGGGAATCTTAACTCCTGGTGGCTCTCTGGGTCCCAGGGCAGGAGTCTGAATGAAAGGCAGATGCAGTGAATGAACCTTTCCAATCGCTTGTTTCAACTCTTCCTCCACAGAACTAAAATCCCCTGGAGAATCTTGTCTTCCTTAGGTTATTATTATTTCTTTTTTTCCTCCTACTCAGAGTTAAAACCATGTGAGATTTAGTGGAAAGAGTTTGGGATAATCTGACCCAATGATTATAGTTTAAAAATGTGGTTAAAAAGTGAATACTACCTAATTGTGTAAATGTGACCAAATCAATATACATTTTTGAACCCAATTTTCTTGTTTCTCACCTGGGCATAATTATGATGGTTTGATCTCTCTAATAGAGTTATAGTGGGTACTATAGGGTTTGAGGGAGAGTGAAAGTTCTCCAAAAAGTGCAGAGTGCTTTGCAAATAGAAGGGATTGCTTTATTTATAAAATCAACGCAACTATCTTCTTGATAGTTGATAGTTGATAGTACTGTCTAAAACTTGAGATTTTAGACACTTAGATTGAAATTCCAAGGAGGTTAGTGTTTTCTGCATTTGCCCTTCTGACAGTCATAGATGCTTTATAGGTCTAATGTTAAAAGCCACAGCACCTTGATTTGTAGTGCATGTGGTGGGGCAGGCAACCATTTATTTTAGATGTTGACAGTTACTGGGTTTAGTGTTTAAGAAGTGGTTTAATTCAATTCACTTTCTCAGGAACTGTTCCTCTATGGTGAGTCCCTCCCCATACACGGAATCCTCTGATGCTTCTAATTGGTTTGAAAGTATCTTTTCTCTCATTGGCACTATTGCCTAGTGTACTTCTGGACAACCAGGATCAATCAATATATCACTTAGGTTAAGCATAGATAGTGACTGACATCCCATAGGACTTGATGCTTCAGTGGCTAATATCAATTCCAAGCTTAAGACCAAGTGAAACCCATTCATGTCTATGAGCAGGTATCAATGACCTTGAAAAGAGATGAACCCTGGAGTTAGAACCAATAGTATTTATCACAGCTAGCCTCCTGTTTTAAGCTGGTCATAGGGTTGAAGTTCAGTCATTTCCAGTTAAATGATTATTTGCTGGGCACCTGTTTGGTTCCAGACATTGTGTTCTACATAGTAGGATATAATGAAGATTAAGCTTATCCTTTCTTATAATGAGCTTACAGAGTAGCAGGGGTTAAACACATAGACACGCTATTCATGTCAGTTGGGCCAGTGGCTATAAGAGCAGTAGAAAAAAAGCTTCTGATATTCAAGGAGGGAAAGATAGTGTTCTATATGGCCTTTAATTTTCCTTATTTGAACAATGAGAAAAGCTAGAGTGAAAACCTAACCTAAGCCTTCAGAAATGAGAGCATTAACTCTTTCCCCAGCTCAGTTTGCAAATGACAGTGTGCTTTTTCTCTTTAACCATCTGGCACTCATTCCCAGAATGGGTTGGCCACCATACCCAGCCTTATTTCCAGTGAAGAATATTTACTCTATAACTTCAAGGAGGGGCTGGGACTTAGCTCACTTGGTAGAGCACTGCTCTGCAGTCTCTGAGGTTCCAAGTTTGATTCCCACCACCACAAAAACGGGAGAAGGACATGGCAATCCACTCCTGAGGCAATCTTGAAACAATCAGCCATTGAAAAGGCTTGCTATGAAAAGGGTTGCTATGAGTTGGACCCAACTTGATGGCACCTAACAACAATAAGCTTCAAAGAGAGGATCGCCTAAGATTGTGATCCATTATATTTGCAGACAATACAGCCAAAAAGAGCATTTGGTGTTCAGCTAAAGCTACTTTTCCACTTTTCCTAGACCACTTAATAGTGAAACAACCCTAGGAGTTGTGTCTGAGGACACAAAGTACCACAGCCTGACCCATATGGGGACTGAAAGTGCAACCTCAGCTTCATTGCCAGGCTCAGCCACCTGGCAAACCGGAAGCTCTGGCAGCATTCTGTTGTTGTTGGAGTTTTCATCCTTAGAAATTGGGGGGCAGTAGAATATATAAACAAAGGTAAGAAAACATCTTACCTGGGGAGATAAGACAGTGGAGTGGAGTTAGAAGACCTAGGCTATTTCCTCAAGTCTGATCTAGGTCATTCCTGGGCCCTCCCGAACCTCTCCTATGCTTTTTCAATCAGGTTGGGGTGTTTGTGTGTATTTCTATGTCTTATTACCTTTGATAATCTAATAGTAACTCTTGACTCAAAAGGGTAAGGGGCATAGCAGCAGTGAGCTAGGACAGGTTGCCTCAACAGGCTGCCTCTCCTTACTCCTAGTGCCTGGCTGCCTCCTTCTCCTTCCTGTTTGGCCCTGCTTCTTCGGTCCTGATTCCTGTAGCCTCCCTGTGCCTGTTTGTCTGTCCTGTTCTGGTAGCACCATTAGCTCTCCCTATTACTACTTGTGTGAACTTGGTGTCCTACTAGGCTTCTGGTTTCTCAGATGCCTCAATTTCCTGTGACTTTATGCCCCAGGTTACTCTTCCTATATGCATATGAAACAAGGGCTATCTAGAGAAGGGAGATCCTAAATGTCACAGAGACAGAGGGATGCTTGAATAAGCACTAGTTAGAGGAGCTAATGAATAGAAAGCCCTTAACAAAGGCCTCTTGAGTAACACACTCCCAAGAAATCCTATTATTTTTATGGGCAGTAGTAGTAATAAAAGGGAGAAGGACCCAGCAGCCCACTCCCGAAAATCAATTCACCATTGAAAACCCTATGAACAGCAGAGAAGCACTGACAATAGTGTTTTGCCTATAGTACGTAGGGTTGCTATGAGTCAGATACCAACTTGACGGCACCTAACAATAACAACAACAGTAGTAATAATACTGTTATTGTTTATTATTATCATTATTTAATACTGTTATCCTGTCTTTGTAGGATAAAGGAACCCAGAAGAATGTTCTTTACATTTTGATGTGTGTACAAATCTTGCTAAAATGAAAGATTTTTTAATATAGAAGTTTGAAGCTTCTAAATTTTTAATAAGGTTTCAAATGATGCTCATGTTCATGGTCCTTGGGTCATTTTTGAGTAAGAAAGGCCTTGGAGACCTGAGAAAGGGCAGAAGACAATGGCTATGGGAAGGGCTAAGGTCTTGAGGAAAGAGAAAAGGACTGGAATGTTTGGTCTCTGAACACCTCTGAAGTCAAGAACATAGACCAGGGATAATGCTGCTGGCGGCTTTGTAAAGTTCCCAAATTTATAATTTTTGTAATTATGATTAATGCTGGCTCTCCTATGGAAATAGCAGAAAAACTGATTCTGTGAGAGGAGCACAAAGCTCATTTTGTATCATGTTATTGAAGAAGGGAGACAAGGCTGCTTTCTTTCTTGCATCAACGTTGGAGAAGAGGAATCTTTACTAGCTCTGAGTGGGTCATGGCAGGTCTAGAGAGAAACTGAATTGAAGTTTATGGAAAGCCAGAAAGGAGAAGATTGTGGAAATCCTTAACAGATCATATTTTGTGTGATCTTTTTGGTACTTTTGAGCTCCTCTTTCCCCCAACTTGGACTATAAGCTTGTCAGAGATGATGGGCTCCAAGAAGGAATAATTTCTCTGTGTTCTATTGGTACTTTCATAACAGTAGTGCTGGGAGCGATATTGGGAACTTATTTATAACCAGACATTATTTCCTTTAATCTGCACAGCAGTTCTAAGTAGGTGCTGCCTCATTTCAAGACCCTTGTCACCATCTAACATACTTTATGTTTTGCCTATTTATTTTGTTCATTGTCTCTCCCAAGGAGACCACAGACTCTAGGTAGACTTGTTACTTGCTTCCCAACCCTTAGAATAGCACCTCATACATAGTAATTGCTTAGCATGTATTTGTTAAACAAATGAGTGGATGGATGAGAAAATCAAGGAAGGTTAAATAATGTGCCCTAGGTTACCCAGATGAGAAATGTGATCTATAGTCAAAGTCTGAATTTTTTGCAATTTTTTTAAAGCTTTTAACCACTCTGTCACACCATGCCCCAGCATGTTAGTTGCTCTATAACTCCATTGCCATAAGCTTAGGTTTTAAATCCTAAGACTTCCTTGAGACTTTGTTTGGTCAATCCAGAATGCCTGTGGGTACACCTGGGTACCTGAGAATTAATTATTAATGATCTCTGAGAGGTCATAATAGAACTGACTGATAAGCCATCTCCAGGCATCCCTGGTCACTCATGCTCCCAGATAAGGGAAAGCATACAGATAAGGGGGAGATAACTCTAGGGAGTTAACTTCCTGTTCTGCCTGGGTCAGCAGATCACCTAAGAGTGAGATTTTTTTTTGTACATATTATCTTTTTAAAAATTAAGGTTGTTGCTTGCTCAGCCCTAGCAGAGAATTTACTTATTTATTGTTCTTTTTGGCTCCAAGGAACCCCTACAAGGCACATATTTAAATCTGAGGATCTGGCATCTCCAGGGGAAGCAGTTGGGTAGGCCCCCTGAGCCATACAGACTCTACAGGCAGAAAATGTCCTGGTTTCCCTTTAAGAGATAGCAGTTGGGTACTGATGGCAGTCCTTCTGCTGACCAATATGCACAGCTTTAAAATATCATCAGAGCCTCAGGATGGCAGCTTTGGAAGAACAGTGGAAAACAAGGTGAAGTTTGCTGAGGCAAAACTCTTAATTTAGACTGAACTTCTTGGCATCTCTTGACACAGATGAAATGCACACAGAGCTGAGTGATGTCTGTTGAGCAAGGCAGTCAAATCCTCCCATGTCACTAGGCCAAGGAACCAGAGAATGGATGCTGTAGATCCCACCCAAACTCAGAGATGTAAAAGTGAAAGAGACTCCACCTGCCACTTGACACATTCCTAAAGGCCCTTGAGCATAACCAGTCCCAATGAGCGTGAAGCCCAAAGTGAGATCATAATCGATGAACATAAAGTGTTCTGTGCCTTGAGACAGTTATTATTGGGAAAAGAAGGACGACAGTGATGGTATTTTGTGCTGGAAATCTGGAACATTCTACTTTTGTTATTTTAAATTGCTTGTTCTGAAATGAGAATCACAATTTTATGAAGTCTACATTAGAGGATTACCTATACTTCCATCATAAAAATCAGGATAAGGTATCATCTAATGGTTCCCTATCCTTCTACAGTGGCCTCAAGTGAAATGCTCTGTCTTTAATGGTTTTATTTAAGGAAAAATAAGATCCATTGTTCTGATTCAGTCCCTTAAAATCACAGTCCTTCACATTATCTGGGTGAGAAATTTTTTCATCTAACTGGCTTTGTAAGTTGAGAGGAAGAAATTTAAATTCATGTAACCCAGTTAAGGCTGTGTTTCCTGTGGCATACTGTATTGAACAAGGGGTTAATTTTTAGGACACTATCACAAAATATTATAAATATGGAAAAAGGAGCAAGGAAAAGAACTTTCAAATTTAGGATGATTGGTAGTTCATACCTCACCATCAGCTCATGAGTTCAGTTTGTAACAGAGGATTGAGGAATTTTCTTCTGGAGGTACATACATCACAACAATCTCCAAACTCAAATGAGGGCCCAGCTCTATCAGGAATAACGAATGTCCAAGCTGTTTCAGACCATGATTTATTTCTGTTCCCAGAGTTCATCACTTGATCCACCACCACTGCTCATTTTCTGAAAATAATTTCTCTAGATGTCCATGGGCTTCCAGCTCTCATCACCCAGAACAGTAAAGAATAGTCACATCCCCTCACATCATTTATCCCAGCATCCACAAATCTCTCCCAGTCCCCACAAAAAAAGCAAAAAACAAAACAAAACAAAACAAAACAAAAAACAGAATGCAAAATGCAGAGTAGAATTGCTCGTCAGTACACGGGCATGTCTCCAAGAGCATAATAGAAAATGTGAATAAAGATGAAAATTGTGGGCTTGGACTTTTAGCCAGTAGCTCTGATTTTATTCTTGCTTCACTATGAACTCAATGGGCTTCTGGCTACACATAGATTCCC
>VMDO01003780.1:38752-65203 GCA_007922755.1 Pedetes capensis
AAAAAAAAAAAAAAAAAAAAAAAAAAAAAAAAAAAAAAAAAAAAAAAAAAAAAAAAAAAAGAGCTAGGATCGTATTTCAGACCAGAAATAGGGAGGAAAGTTTAGACCTTGCAAAAAGAGTATGTCCCACAATGATTTCCATAGTGTTCAAGAGTCACTGCTGGTCAGTACCAGAATGATAGGAAAGAGACAAAAGACCAGGTAATTTGATACCGTGGCCTGAATCAAGGTGATTACATATCTCCTTGCAATTACTCTCAGATAAATACTATATTAGGAAAAAATAGTCAGGGAAAATCATAGTGAAAAATACACCATGAGTGTCATCAAACTCAATAAAACAAGTTTTAGGGAGGAAGCCAGTCTAAAGTTGCTCTTATGTTTTGAGGAAGTAAATCAAATGCAGCCAGGGAATACCACAGAAAATAACTTCAATGGGTGTTTGGGAATATGTTCTGCATGATCTAATCACCCACTGATTTCCTGCCTGTCCAGGTCCTCCCCTCACATGAAGCCAGTTATATGTCATAACTAAAGAGTATATATGTGTATATATGTGTGTGTGTGTGTGTGTATCTCTCTCTGTGTGTGTGTGTGTGTGTGTATAGACATACACTCTGAGCTATCTTTTATAAATTTAAATCTAAAGGTCAACCATTACATGTGGTTCTTTGGTTTGTTCTTGATTATAAGTTTGTTAATTTTAGGCAGTGTCTTTAAAAATTGTTTTCTTCTTCTCATATTTCTGGTGGAGTACCAGCAATATATTGAATTTGATTTGAAGTAAACTTAATTAAGAACAATTCTCCCCCTGGAGACAAACTTTTTTTCCCTCTGAATTGCACTGGCTTTTAAAAAGTATTCTTTGGAATACCGTCTTGTGCCCAGAATGGATTGTCTGCTAAATTATGCTCTTTGCTGACAAATCAGCACTTATTCTCAAGAAAGTATTGCATTTCCCTTTAGTCATGTGTTCCTATGAAATTCTAAAGTTCTGAAAGAACTACTAGGTTGACCACATTTTTACTTATTGAGTATCAGCAAAAGAGAAGCTATGAGTATTATTTGAATGATTAATGTACACAACCAGCTAGGGCAAAGGGATTTGTCCTGCACCCAATTTTCTGTTGGCTTCCCCCAGATAATTGTCTTTTGTGTATGAAGCACTATCCTTGGTTGACTGGGGTGGTGAGGCCTCACATCTTCAATGAAGGTTAGTGGACTTTTCTATCATTTCCGCCTCTTACATGGGCTAAGCCCCCTCTCGTCTTCCTTCTTTTAACTTCAGATGCCCTGAAAGAAATGTGGAGAAAAAAGCCTTTGTCCTCCCTTGATATGACAGAGTGGTCCTGCACATAGCTCTCTGAAATTAAGGGGTTATAAATGTACTTCAAAATGGCAGCTGCTGTGTCATTATGATGGGTGGGATATTAATTTCTCATTGGGTGGTGTTGGATTATCCATTTCCTCACATGCCAGGTCTCAGAGAGAACCTAGAATTCTCCCAGACAGCTGTGCTCCTAAGTTACCTTTGCCTTTTCTTTTTTCCCTTATTTCTCTCTCTTTTCTTGTCTCTGGCTTCATGGCCAACCTTGCAGAAAATGCTTCCTGGGTGCTGTTCTAGGGCTCTTCATGTGGGCTGCCAGTGGTCACTGGATGACTTGGGCTCTTAGTCAGGTCTTAGTCCATTATCCCCACCTCTGCCTCATCCCTAATGTATAAAAGATTATTTTGAACAGGTGGTGATGGATGGTGTGTTAAGAATGGGAGGAGACACATGTGGTGAGCTTTAGGGAAATTACTTGTTGTTATATAGAGTTCTGGACCCCTTCTCTTCTGTCACCTCATAGCCTTGGGGTGGAAGAGTTTCTTTTCAGCCTCAGGAAGCTGTGGGTTGTGGTAGTAGTAGGAACAGATACAAGAGTAGGTTGTTATTGTTGTGAGGTGCCATCAAGTTGATGTCTGACTTATAGCGACCCTACATAATGCTTTTCTGCTATTCATAGGGTTTTCAATGGTGGATTGAGTTTGGGGAGTGGATTGCCAGGTCCTTCTCCCAAGCCTACAGCACCTGGTATTCCCAGGCGGTCTCCCATCCAAGTACTAACCAGGTCCGATCCTATTTAGCTTCTGAGATCTGATGGGATCAGTTGCCACAGTGGTACGACTGCAGGCACAAGAGTAGGTAAGAAGCCATAAAGCCATGCCAGGTGTTATTAATTCAAGATAAGTTAACTCAATCATTTTAACTTTCATGTCTTTCAGGCTATATCCAGATCTCATTTTTTTTTTCCTGGGGGAAAAAAAGAATAATAACCAATGTCATATGATGCTTTGCAGTTTTCAGAAAACTTCTACATAGTCTATTTCATGTGGTTTTCAAAAGAACCCTGTGAGATAGGAAAAGGTGGTATAATTTATTATCATTGTGTGTCTACTTCATTCTGTTTTCACAGCATATAACATCAGAATTAAGTGAATTTGAAGATAGTTTTTATCATTCTGCTCCATGGGTAGGAAAACCAACACCCAGGGTGATGAGTTGACCTGCCTAATATGCCTGGACAAAAGTTCTCAAGTCCATACTGCCTATATCCATTAAAAAGTCCATTTTATTTTCAGATAAATGCAGATCCACATGCACTTATAAGAAATAATACAGAGATCTATTGTACCCTTTGCCCAATTTCCCCCAAAGGTAATGTCTTCTGAAACTGTGGTGCAACATCACTACCAGAGTATTGACATTGATACAGTCAACTGCAGACCATGCCCTCAACAAAACGATCCTACTAATCCCAACACAAAGATCCTGCTAATCTGTTCTCTCAATTTCTGTAACTTTGTCATGTCAAGACAAAGGGTCACAGGGGTCATTTCATGAATCAACAGACTGTTCCATTTTATTGCTAAGTCCCATCCCAATGGCATGGCTGCATCAACACAGTTTGTTTAACCAGTCACCCATTGAAGGACTTTTGGATTATTTCTACATTTGGATATTACAAATAAAGCTATTATAAATATTTATGTAGGTTTTCATGTGAACATATGTTTTCATTTCTCTGGGATAAATGCCCAGGAGTACAACTTCTGGGTTATAAATAGTTGCTTGTTTAGTTTTAAAAGAAAGTGCCAAGCCATTTTCCAGATTGGCTGCATCATTCTACATTTTAACAAGCAGTGCACTAGTGATCCATTTCTGCACATCCTCACCAGCCTTGAGTGATGTCACTATTTTCAATGTTAGTCACGCTGATAAGGGTGTAATGAACTTATTGTGGTTTTAATATGCATGCCTCTCATGGCTAATGATGACAAACATTTTTACATGAGCTTATTTGTCATCTGTTTTCCCTCTTCAATGAAATGTCTCTTTATATCTTTTGCCTGTTATTAAATTTCATTCTTTTTATCTTCACTTTTACTGTTGAATTGTGGAGTTCTTATGTAGTCTAGAGAGAATATGTTCTTCATATTGGATGTGTGGTTCACACATATTTTCTCACAGTATATAGCATGTCTTTTTATTCTTCTAATGGAGACTTTTGCAGAGAGTAAGTTTTCATTTTGATTGGGAACAATTTACCAATTTTCCTTCTATGTATCATATTTTGGTGTCAAAAATTTTATGTATCTAAAATTGGAGAATACAATGTGACCCATCAGGAGTGGGAAGGGGATTATTGGGAAGGGGAGGGAGAGCAACATAAAAGTGTTATTGTTGTTGTTAGGTGCTGTCCAGTCATGTCGGACTCATAATGACCTTCATAGGGTTTTCAATGGCTGATTGTTTCAGGATTGCCTTGGGAGTGGATTGCCATGTCCTTCTCCCTTGCATAAAAGTGTAAAGAAGGAGAAACAAGTGCAGAATAGAGAGTGTAATTTCATGAAAATTTTACAATGAAGCTCACTATACTGTTGTTGTTAGGTGCTGTCAAGTTGTATGCAGGTAAAAAACCAATGCTATACCTCATAAATATATACAATTATTGTTATTTGTTAATCAAGAAGGTTTTTATAAAATGTTTAAGGATACAGAAATGACTATAACCCTGATTTGATAATTGCACATGGTATATATGAACTGAATTATTCCTCTGTATCCCATAAATGCCTGCAGCCATAGCCCTGTGGCATCCGATCCCGTCAGATCTCGGAAGCTAAGCAGGGTTGGGCCTGGTTAGTACCTGGATGGGAGACCGCTTGGGAACACCAGAAGCTGTAGGCTTGGGAGAAGGACCTGGCAAACCCCTCCCAAAAATCAATCTGCCATCGAAAACCCTATGAACAGCAGAGAAGCACTGGCAATAGTGTTTCCCCTGTTGTACAGAGGGTCGCTATGAGTCAGATACTGACTCGACGGCACCTAACAACAACAACAACAACAACATCCCATAAATATGTACAATGAAAATACTAATGCCATTTAATACACCAATGGGTGTCCACCTGATCCAACAACATTTGTTAAAAAGGATATCTTTATTCTGTTAAATTACTTTTGCGCTTCTCCCCACAATAAGTTGGACATATATTTTTGGGCTTATGTTTAGATCTTCTGTTAGATTTCATTGACCTATGTTTCTATTCCAGCATCACTACCACAAAGTCTTGATTATTGTAGTTGTATACTAAGACTTAGAATCAGGTAAAATGATTCCTTCCACTTCATTCTTATTCAAAATTGTTTTTAGCTATTCTAGTTCTTTTGCCTTTTCATATAAATTTTACAGTAGATTTGCCTATAACTAAAAATATTTTGCTGAGCTGTAATAGAAATTCCATTAAACCTGTATTTCAATTTAGGAAGAACTGGCATCTTTTCTATATCTAGTCTTTTGATGTATATCTCCAATTATTTAGATCTTTGATTTCTTTTATCAGAATTTTTCAGTTTTTGCCATAAATCCAGAACATGTTTCATCATATTTTCTTTCATGTGACTGTGAATAGTGTTTGTAATTTTGATGTGCACATGGTCAAGGCTAGTGTAGAGAAATGTAATTGATTTTTGTGTGTTTATCTGTATTGTCTAACCTTGTTGAACTCACTTACTAGTTCTAGGAGTTAAGATTTTTCAAATATCCCCTGAGGTTTTCTATGTAGACAGTCATATCATCTACAAATAGAGGCAGCTTTGTTTCTTTTTTTCCCTAATCTATTTGATTAGATTGACATCCATTTTTTTTTTTTTTGGCACTTGAGGGCTTAACTCAGTCCCTCACATATACTTTGCAAAGACTCTACCACTAGGCTGCACCCACTACTCCATTTAAAAAATTTTTATCTTGAAATAGGGTTTTAGTAAGTTACATGGGTTGCCTCTGGCTTTGAACTCACAATCCTCCTGCCTCAGCCTCCCTTATCGCTGGGATTACAGGCCTGTATCACCACATCTGTCTCACGTTCAATTTTTTTAAAGTGAAATATTTGTAGATGAAGCTGGCTGGCTTTTATTGCATCATATCATGAGACACATGATGTCTGAGATCTCATATTCAATGATGCTAAAATTGATCAATGGCATCACTGTTATTAAACAGATCCCTACATCATAACACACCCCATTAAACTTTCATGCATTAGATTGTGCATTGATTGACAATCCATTTTCAAATTAGGGGTTGTAAGATTGGACTTTTAAAATTTCATATTATTAACTGGAGTTATGTAACTAAGGACTAATCCTTACCAACCATTTATTCCTCTGAATGTACTTCTAATGGGAAGGGCAGGACAATTTCTCAATACTTTCTCACATCTTATAATCAACCTTCAGAGTAATAAATTTTGTCCTAGAAATGCCCAATCATGACCAATATTTTCTCAGTATCAGTTTGAAATCATGGGTTTTTACTTTTGATACGTTGCAACTAAATGTAGTTACTATTCTTTTAAATTGTCAATTTTTTTCAGTATTAGCCTGTGGGAGTTTCTTCAAGTTGGTTTTGTTGTTCTGTGGCATGTTTCATCAGTTTTTTAAAAAACTTTATTGTAAAAAATGTATAAAATAAAAATTTCCACTTTAACTATTTTTAAACATACAATTGAGTGGCACTAATTACATACACAATTTTGTGTGACTATCCCCACTCAAATACCAGAAAAATGTATATCTATGTTTTACTGACTATGCAAAGGCATTTAACTCTGTGGATCATAACAAATTACGGATAACATTGTGAAGGATGGGAATACCATAGCACTTAATTGTACTCATGAGGAATCTGTACATGGACCAGCAGGCAGTTGTTCAAACAGAACAAGGAAGCAGTACTTGGTCTAAAGTCAGGAAAGGTGTGTGTCAGGCTATCCTTTCACCATACCTCTTTAATCTCTATGCTGAGCAACGTGGCATCAGAATTGGAGGAAGACTCATTAACAATGTACATTATGCAGATACACAACACTGTTTGCTGAAAGTAAAGAGGATTTAGAACATTTACTGATGACAGTCAAAGAACATAGCCTTCAGTATGGATTGCACCTCAATATCAAGAACACAAAAATCCCTATAAGTAGGTCAGCATACAACTTCATGACAAATGGAGAAAAGACTGAGGCTGTTCAAGATTTTGGTTTACTTGGTTCTAGAATGAACAGAACAGCTACAGAAACAACAGTCAAGAAATCAAAAGACACATTGCAATGGGAAAAGCTGTTGCAAAAGACATCTTAAAAGTGTTGAAAAGCAAAGATGTCACATTCAAAATGAAAGTGCACCTGATTCATACCATGGTATTTTCAGTGTCATCATATGTTGTGAAAGCTGGACATTGAACAAGGGAGACAGAAGAATTGATGCTTTTGAGTTATGGTGTTGGAGATGAATATTGAATATACTGTGGACTGCCGAAAGAACCAATAGATCTGTCTGAGAGGAAGTACAACCAGAATGGTTCTTGGAAGCAAGGATGGCTAGACTGTGTCTTACTTATTTTCGACATGTAGTCAGGAGAGGCCATCCCCTGGAGAAGGAAATCATGTTTGGGAGAGTGGTGGATCAACAAAAAAAAGGAAGACCCTCAACTAGATGGACTGACATAGTGACTGCAGCCATGAGCTTAAACATAAAAAGGTTATGTACCTGGCACAGAGTTGGGGAGTGTTTTGCTCTGTTGCCCATAAGGTCACTATGAGTCTGACCTGACTCAACAGCACCTAGCAACAACAATCCCAACTCACTCCTTCCAAAACTATTCTTCACTCACACGGAAATTCTGTACCTATTAATCAATAACTCCCCATTTGCCCTTCACTCCAGCCTCTATTTCCCCTAATGTTCCTCTGTGGATAAATTTGTCTCTTCTAGATATTTCCTATGGGCAGAATCATACAGTTTTTGTCCTTTCATGTCAGGTTTACTTCACTTAGCATAATGTTTTTGGAGTTCGTCAGTGTTACAACATATATCACAAGTTCATTCTCTTTTTGGCTAAATAATATTCTATTGCATATAAATATACTGCATTTTGTTTTCCATTTATCATTTGATGGACACTTGGGGCACTTTTGTCTTTTATGAATAATGTTGCAGTACATAATGGTGTTCATATATCTGTTTGAGTCCCTGATTTCAATTATTTTTGGAACATCCCAAGGAGTAGAATTTCTGAGTCATATGTTAATTCTGCATTTAATGTTCTAGGAAATACCAAACTTTTTCAAGATGTCATCAATATTTCAATATCAACACAGGCAATTTACAGGGGTTCCATTTCTATACCTCTTCATCAATATTTGTTATTTTTGACTTTCTAAAAATTTGAACCACCTAGTAAGTATAGGGGCCTGGGATTTAGCTCAGTTGGTAGAGTGATGCTCTGCAGTCTCTGAGATCCCGGGTTCGATTCCCAGCACCACAAAAATGGGAGAAAGATGTGTTAATCCACTCCTGAGACAATCCCAAAACAATTAGCCATTGAAAACCCTATGAGGGTCACTATGAGTCGGACATGACTTAACAGCACCTGACAACAACAAGTAAGTATAGGGGGCTGGAGTTCAGTTGGTAGAGTGCTGCTCTGCACTCTCTGAGGCCCTGGGTTTGACTCAGCACCACCAAAAATGGGAGAACGACCTGGCAGCCTACTCCTGAAACAATCCTGAAGCAATCAACTATTGAAAACCCTATGAATAGCAGAGAAGCATTGATATATCGCTGGGCATGGTGCAGTGTCAGGGAGTGTTTTGTTTTGTTGTACATAAGGATGCTATGAGTCAGACCTGACTTGACAGCATCTAAGGACAACAACCACCACAATAGATATAGATTATCATGGTTTTGATTTGAATTTACCTAATGGTTAATGATGTTAAGCATCTTTTTATTTGTTCACAAACAGGATTTGTTCATCCTGTTTATTTGTATGTACTTTGTAGAGATATGTCAATTCAAGTCCTTTGCCATTTTTTTTTCAGGACTAGGGGATTGAGTCCAGGTCCTTGCACATGTTTGACATGTGCTCCACCCCTGAGCTACACCCCAACTCCTTTTTTATTTTTTATTTTGAAGTAGGGTCTCAATAAGTTGTGCAGGCTGCTTCTGGCCTTAAACCTGCAACCCTCTACCTCAGCCTCTAGACTCCCTAGGATCACAGTCCTGTATCACCATGCCTGGTTGCCTTTGCCCATTTTCTAAACTGCGTCCCATTGTCATTTTGTTATTGTCACATGAACTACCTTCCCTGGCAGGGATGTAAAAGGAATAACCATTCTCCCCCAGTAGATAAGTTGCAGACAGACCAAAGGAAGGATTATATCAAGCTCGACTGGTGAGCCATGAGTCTATTGGGGTTGCTCACAGGGGTGTGGGTGGTTCACAGGCAGCTATACTAACTGGAGAATCCCTCCAAGGAGTTCCTACCAAGGAGTCCCACGCACAGCTGCTCAGCTGTACCACGGAAGAGTTCCACCCCCACCCAATTGTTCATCTCTTATATAAATTAGCATCTTGTACAGCCGGGGCTGGGCTGAGTGGTGATTGACACTCAGGGTATAGTCTTGTGGGGGTCTCATGAGGGTCTTGTGACCCTACATATTCCTTTCACTAAGAGTGAATGCTAATAGCTTCATTACTATTTCTATAGGCGTTGCTACCCACTGTCCAGTTTTGCTTATTTCATTGCTGTAACTGCAGATCAACAGCTTCTAGATCACCACAGGTACTCTGTTTTTAGATTAGCATGGAGCCCAGAGGAACCAGCTATATTACAGTTGTTAAGTTGCAATTCTTTATGTACTCTGGATGTTACCCTCATCAGAAATATGATTTGACAATATTTTCCCCCATTCTGTAAAAGGTTGAGTACCACACACACACAAAAATCCTTTCTTCATAATGCCCTTTGATGCATATAATTTATTTTTTTGTGTGTGTGTGGTACTAGGGGGCTGAACTCAGGGCCTTTGCAAGTGCTCTACCACTGACCTGCATCCTCATCCCTATTTTTAGAAGTACTGACAATAATGCTGAGCATGGCACACTGTCGAGGATGTTTTATTCTGTTGTACATAGGGTGGCTATGAGTTGGACATGACTCGAGGGCATTCAACAACAGCAGCAAGAACAATCTTGAGGCAGGGTCTTGCTCAGTTGCACAGGCTGCTTCTGGTCTTGGACTCATGATCCTCCTGTCTCCACTTCCTGAATTTCTGGCATTACAAATGTGTGCCACCACATTGAGCCTGTAATTTTAAAAATTTGATGAAGGCCAGCTTATTTTGTTGTTGTTGCTCATTCTTTGTCATATGTAAGAGCCATTGCAAAATTCAAGTTCATGGAGATTTACTCTTCAGTTTTTCTCTTATAGTTGTAGGATTTTAGTGCTCGTATTTCAGTTGTTCATCCATTTAGAGTCAATTTTTTTATTTGGTGTGAGGTGGACAGCCAATATTCATTCTTTGGCAAGTAGAAATCAAGTTGTCATACCACTATTTTTGTTGAAGAGACTTCTTTCCCCATTGGAAATTTTGACACTTTTGCCAAAGTAAATTGTCTATAGAGGTATATGTTTATTTATGGGCTCTTGATTCTATTCTGTTGCTTTATATGTCTATTCTTATGTCAGTACCACACTATTTCAATTACTATAGCTTTGTAGAGAATTTTAAAATTGAGAAATGAAACTATGCCAAATTTGTCATTGTTTTCAAGACTGGCTACTCAGGCTCTGTGGAATTCCATATGAATTTGAGAATAGAGTTTTTAGTTTCTGGAACAATCTGTTGTAATTTTGATAGGGATTTTGTTGCACAAATTAAATCTTCTAAAATGTGAATGTAATACATCTTTCAGGTCTTTCTTTTAGGTTTTCTTTAAATTCCTTTAGCAATGTTTATACCTTTCAGTGTGTAAGTCTTTTGCTGCTTTGGCTAAATTTATTACTAGGTATTGTATTCCTTTGGATGCTATTGTAATGTGATTCTTTTTTAAAATTTACTTTTCAGATTGTTTATTCCTGCTGTGTAGAAACACAATGGATGTTTTTCTGTGTTGATCTTGAAATAATTGAAAATAGAGAGTGCATTTCCCACATTATTTGGTAATAACATCTTCATTTATGCCTTCTGTATGTTCTCTGAATGTTTATGCATGAATCAAATTGATACATTTAATCATAGGCCTTTTGTGTTTGCACTGTGAAATTTTGTTGAATTCATTTATTGGCCTAGTACCTTGTTTTTAGATTCTTGGGTATTTCCTATATGTAGGGTCGCCTGCAGCTATAGCACTGTGACATCGGGTCCCGTCAGATTTCAGAAGCTAAGTCGGGTCAGGCCTGTCTAGTACTTGGATGTGAGGCCACCTGGGAACTCCAGATACTGTAAGCTTGGGAAAAGGACCTGGCAACCTATTCCCCCAAAAATCAATCCACCATTGAAAACCCTATGAATAGCAGAGAAGCACTGACAATAGTGTTTTGCCTGGTGTACGTAGGGTTGCTATGAGTCAGACATTGACTTGATGGCACCTAACAACAACAAAAATATGTAGGGTCACATATGATTATATGTAGGAAATATGGTTTTCTTCTTATTTCTCAATGTGGATGCCTTTATTTCTTTTTCTTACCTAATTGTTCTGGCTGGAACTTCCAGCACAATATTAAATAGGGATGTTGAAAGTGGGCTTCCTTGTCTTGTACTTAATCCTGAGGGGAAAGGCTTGCCTTTTCTTATTAATGATCATGTTAGCTGTAAGTTTTTAAATAAGGCCCTTAGTCATATTGAGGAAATTTCTTTTTATTACTAGTTTACTGATTATCTTTCTCATGAAAAGGTGAATTTTGTCAAATGCTTTTTATGCATGTCTTAAAATGGTCATGTGTTTCCTCTTCCACTTTTTTCTGTTAAGTGGTGCATTATATTGACTGATATTCTTATGTTGAACCACTCTTGCTTTTCTTGGACAAACTGTACTTGTGGGTTAGCTAAGTTATGGTGTATTACTTGGCTTTCTGAGCCTGCAGGCTTACATCTTCTGCTTAATTTGTGATGTTTTCAGTAATTATTTCTCTCAGTATTTTTTTTTCAATCCTATACTCTTTCTCCTCTACTTCTGGCACACCAGTCATGAGTACTAGATATTTTGGAATACTCCACAATTCCCTGAGTCTCTGGTCTTTTTTCTTTCCGGTCTATTTTCTCTCTGTTTAGATTATGTAATTTCTATTGTTCTATCTTCCAGCTCATTGATTCTTTTCTCTATTATGTTGCTGAAGATTGTTGTTCTTGTTGTTGTTGTTTTTAGGTGCTGTTGAGTCAGGTGTAACTCATAGTGACC
This sequence comes from Pedetes capensis, assembly GCA_007922755.1. Classification (NCBI taxonomy): domain Eukaryota; kingdom Metazoa; phylum Chordata; class Mammalia; order Rodentia; family Pedetidae; genus Pedetes; species Pedetes capensis. The sequence continues at coordinate 50,541 of VMDO01003780.1, forward strand.
CTATGCACAACAGAACAAAACACTCCCTGACTCCCTGACACTGTGTCCTGCCCAGAAGGCACTATGTCAGTGATTCTCTGCTATTCATAGGGTTTTCAATGGCTGATTGCTTCAGAAGTGGGCTGCCAGGTCCTTCTCCCTAGCCTATAGCACCCAGTATTCTCAGGGGGTCTCCCATTCAAGGACTAACCAGACCTGACCTGCTTAGCTTCTGAGAGCTGATGAGATCAGATGCCAGTGTGGTATAGCTGTAGGCTTTTTTTAAAATTGTGTTGTTTAAAATTTAAATTTAGCTATGTTATAAAATTTCTATTTGGTTCTTCTATATATCTGCTTTTTTTGCTAGGAATTTCTATTTCTTCATTTAGATTTCCTGTTTTTCCATTTTTTGAGCATGTTTGTAATTATTGGTTGCATTTTTTTTCATGAATGCTTTAAAATCTTTGTCAGAGTGCTGGGAATGGGGATCAGTGGTTGAGCATTTGCTTGGCACACATGAAGCCCTGGGTTCAATTTTCAGCAATTCTCTTAAAATTGATAAATAAGTAAATAAAATCTGTGTCAAATAAAATCTTTGTCAGCTATTTCTAACATCTCTATTATCTTAATGATATTGTTGTTGTTAGTTGCCGTGAGTCAGTGAGTCATAGCAACCCTATGGACAACAGGCAAAACAGTGTTGTCAGTGCTTCTCTGTTACTCATAGGGTTTGTAATGGCTGATTGTTTTTTGGGGAGTGGGTTGCTGGGTCCTTCTTCCAAGCCTACAGCATGTGGTGCTCCCAGGTGGTCTCCCATCCAAGTACTAACCATGCCTGACCCTGCTTATCTTCTGAGATCTGATGGGATCAGACACCACAGTGTTATCTTAATGATAGCATTTATTATTTTTTTCTCTCACTTAGTTTGAGATCTTTCTGATTTTTGGTATGAGTAATTTTTTTTTTACTCAAACCTGGACCTTTTGAGTATTATGTTACTGTAGATCTTATTTAAATCTTGGTTTTAATTGGTTTCCAGTGACACTCTTCTGGAAGAGGAGGGGGTTCATTAACTCATAACTGCCATATGTGGTTAGAAGTTCAGTTTCCTCATTCAATGTCAATTGACTCCAGATGAAAGGGCTCTGTTAATGCTGGCAAGGAGTAGGTGTTCTGGCTCTTCTCTGATTTCTCCCCAGCTGTGAAAAATAGAAGTCCCTCGTGATTACTCCTCTTATGACCTCTACTGACACTGTACTGGGAGTGGCTTTCTTGCCAGTAGTCCGTGGTGAGTTTTGAGACTCTGGTAGGCCTGCCCTGACACTCCTCCAGTAGGGAAAGGAAGTAGTTTCTTGGTACTGTTGGGTGGAGGTAAAAGCCTAGACTCCTTGCAATATCTCTATTGACACTGCAGACAGGTTTGGGAGGAGCTTCTTACTAGCCAACAGAGATTGGACTACCTGCTCCCTGTTCAGCCCCCTCTGACATCACTGCTTTGGTGAGGGGTAAGAATGCTTACTATCTCCTTGTCTGGGCTTTCCCCTTGGCTTTTGCTTGCATGGGTCGGGGTGAGGCTGCAGTTTTAACTGTTGTGTTTGTCTAGTTTAGAATGGTTATTATCTAAATTTTCTGCCTTGGTCAAATTCCTTTTTCTTAATTCTTTAGAGCAAGGCAATTTTGTCTGTATTTGTTGGCATTTCCAGGTTTTGGGCTCCTTCAAGTCTGACACATAGGAGGCAAAAAGAAAACCCAGAGAACTCACTGGCATAGCCTTGGTCTCTGAGGTCCCCAGTCAGACTGCCTTCTTCTCTATATGTTTTAGAGTTTTCTTATGTTTATCTTACATGTAACTTCCAGGGTTTCTAGTTGTACTCACTGGGAGGAATAAGTTAAAATATATCTATTCCATCTTTGAGAACTGACCATATAATTGTAATAAAACTGAAATCTTTCAAGTACAAAGACTTAAGGTATGATTCTCATTTGCTGTTTTTCCACGCTAGTAGCTCCGTATTAAATACCTGGATTAGTGTTTTTTAAAACTGCAGGCTGTGACCCATAGTGAGTCATAAAATCAATTTGATAGGTCATGACCAGCATTAAAAATAAATTAGAATATCATAGGGTAGAAAAATCAAAGAAAGTATATTGTATATAGTAAAGTTAAGAGTTGTTTCATTACATTTTTTGATTGTGTATATGTGTGTGCAGGTGAGCGTGTGTGTTTGTATGAGTACCAGGTTGCAAAGTAAAATGTATTTCTTCATTGTGGGCTTCAGCTAGTAGAGTTGTAAAGTTGCTCACCTAGATGGCAAAGAAGAGTGAGAAGAGTTTTTCAGATTGCCTTGGATGAGGCTCACTGCTAACCCATTTCCCACCTTGCAGGGTCTAGCTGCCGCCATCATTTCCACGGAGATTAGATTGAAGACTCTTGTTTCATATTTTGGAGTGCTTTCTGCCCCAGAAGGACTTGCCTGTAGTTGGAACACCGAAGGGCTCAAAATCATTCTATAATTTAACCTCAAAGCCCTGAATCTGAGGGGCTCTTTTTAATCCCTGAACTTGGCAGCAAATGGGTTCTTATAGGGAATGTTTGGAAGAGATTCCCTTACACCACAAATATGGGTTCCTCCAAGTAAATTCTCTCAGGAAGAGTAAGTAGATCAGTAAGCCACACCCCAGTCCTAGATGCTTTCATCTGAGTTAAAATCAAGGCATTGCTCCATACTTCTGCTGCTCTGTTGGTACTGAGTGAAGAAGAGGTGGTAGAGAGAGGCAGGAAGCACAACTCCAGTGGGGAACCCATCAGGTTCTTTCTTGGCAGGGAAGGTAAAATTAAAAATTGCCAAAAAAAAAAAAAATAGTAGCAAGTTGAATTGCAGGGCCTGAATTACTGAGAAATAAGCACTGGAGGTAGGGTTGTAAGAATAATTGCATAAATCAGTAAGTCTTAATGGGCAGAACATATGGTAAATTGCCTGGACTTCTCCATATCAGTTCACCTTGGGAGACTCCATTAGCTCTTGTGATCTCTTGCCGGATGGATGGTGCAGTCCTGGATATTCTAATTATAATCTTGGTTGTATACTTTGGGCCAGCCTCAGTGTTAGGCACTTTTACATGGGCAATATACATATATATGTATATAGTTTTTTTTTGTGGTACTGGGGGTTGAACCCAGGGCCTCATGCTTGCATGCTCTGCAAGTGTTGGACCACTGAGCTGCACCCTCAGCCCATTTTTTTACTTTTTTTCTTGAGCCAGGGTCTCACTAAGTTACGCAGAGTACCTCTGGTCCCGAACTTGTGATCCTCCTGTCTCTGCCTCCCGAGCCGCTGGGATTACAGGCATGCACCATTGTGCCCAGCTACATGGATGTTATATTGATAATCACCTTGTGAACACGTATTACCAGCCCCACTTCACAGATGAGAATGAAGAGGCTCAGAGAAGTTAGGAGATCTGTCCCAACTTAGAGTTTGCAAGAGACAGAGTTAGGATATAGACTGAGGTAAAGTGAGTCCAGGTCAAGAACACCTCCCATTCTATTATAGTTGCCTTTGGGAAATGAGAACATGAAAGAATGAAAGTGGCCTCTATGAAAATGAAGAGTGAACTATTTTTTAAAGGTCTACGGGACTTGCTGTGGATATGTAGTCCTGGGAAAAGGTTTTATGACAGAAGATTCTTTCTGAAGTCTGACTATTTAAAGAAAATGAATCTTCTTCCCTAAAACAAATTTTATTGGTTAAAAAGAGATCACTGTGAAATCTACCAAAGCATGAAACAAAATGTGAAATATGACAGGAGGCATAAGCTGTTTCATCTAACACTGAATAGTGCACTTTCAGAAACAGCTGTAAATTAAATAAAGGAGCACACATTTGAAACTGTTTAAGCCTTTAACAAATATTTGGGACAGTGATGCTGTTACAGAAACTTATGGCCAGTGATAAAAGAACCAGTAGAGATAAATTCTGGTTAATAAATCCTGTCATTTTATCAATGAAGTAGAAAGTACTTTCAATAAGAGGTTCATGATGGAGGATACATTCCAGCAACCTTCCCTTCAACCTCTGGGCTAGGTGGCATGGTCTAAACCCAAACAGTAGTCTGTCATTACCATTTCTGTTCTCTTTCCCAAACATGAAATGAAGCTACTAAACAAAACCCAACAGGCACCTCCACAATCTCTACCCCAGCATCAAAAATAGCAAAATGATTACTGAGCAGGTGAACAGGGGCAGTGCTAAGATGGAAAGTGCAGACGGAGCAATACAGGTAGAAACCTTAATAATTGACTGTACGCCGGCTCTGCCTGGCTATAAAGGATTCTTTGGGGACAGTATTTTATAAAGCAACACAATTGTCTGAATCAGCTAGGCTGGCTTTCTTAGCCTAGTTTGGGGGTTCTGGAAAAACTTGAACTTCTAAATCAGGTACATTACTCACCGTGCAGAGGTTTAATTAAAAAAGAAAAAAAACTTCATGTACTATAACCTTATAGAAAAAAATGCTTTTAAAAATCATTCTAATACCACCTGGATGGTTGCAGCAAAGGAGAATATAGAATCTAATTACCTGCGGGTGTTTACATATGTTATCACAGAAGCTTGGAAAGCAAATCAAGGTAGACCTAGATACTTTTTATTTAACCTGCAGTCAATCTTGTCTTTTCAGTTTCTCAGATGCAAATACAATATCATTATAGAAGAAACTCAATTTACACAGATGTATTCCTGAAAACCAGATGTGCTGTGTGAAAACTGAATTGTTGTGGATCAAATTATGTTTTATATTCTAAGGGAATATGTTATTTAAGCATCTGTGATTCTTGCTATGACTTAAAAGATTGGCATTTACAGGCCAACTGCTTACCTCTACTAAGCTGGTGTGTCTGGGTTTTATCAGGGTCATGTTGGGCTATGGTATGGGGAAAAAGATAAGTGCCTATGATTTAATACAGCAAAGATTTATTTCTTGTTCTCATCAGCATCTCAAGGCAGTCAGGTGGCTCTCCTATGTGGATGCCTTTCAGTGACTCAGAGACCCACAATTTCCTTCTAGCAAGTCCCAACACTTCAGTGTCCTGTGACCTCACACCAAGGCATAGAGGGGACCAGAAAAGGGAGTTCCCAGAAAATTGAGAATGGTTTGATGAACACAGTTTGCCACCCTGGTATTTGGCGTTGTGTGGCTGCATTTTGTAAGGCTCAGAAGCATCGATGAGACTTTATGGAAGAACGAATTAAATTTCAGGGCTCTTGGTACATTACACATTCAAGAACACTTGTTGTATATAAACATAATTCATTAGGCAGGCATGGTAGCACATGCCTTTGATCTCAGTGACTCAGAATGCAGAGCCAGAAGGATCGTAGGTTTGAGGCCAGAGGCAGCCTGCAAAGCCTAGGGGATACCCTATCTCAAAATACAAAGTAAAAAATGGGCTGGGAGTACGGCTTCATGGTTGAGGGCTTGCAAAAGGCATGTGTGAGGTCCCCAGGTTCAGCTCCCCAGTATCACCAAAACCAAACAAAAAGACCAAGCCAAAAAAACCCCAAATATACCTTATTATTAAAATAACAAGAGAATTTCTGAAAAAGGGTATGTTGGCCATTAGATTTAGGAATCAGGGGAAGAAAATCTGTGGAATGGGATGGCAGGCCCTCAAAAGGAGTCTGAGCACAGCAAAAGGTCTCTGTGCTGTGTTATTGGCCCTGTGGTTCTTGCTTTCTAGTTCCTTCTACTTGGACTTCCTAGTTGATTTTAGGTGTCAACTTGATGAGATTAACAGATATCCCCCATGCGCAGGTGCCATCCACTTGGTTAAGGGTCTAAATAGAAGAAAGGGATGGGGAAGGGTGTGTCCACTCTCTCTTCTGGAGCAGGGACATCCTTTCTCTCTTTCCTTTAGATTTCAGATCTCCAGTCTCTCTGGCCTTTGGATTTTGGAACTTTCCTCAGAACCTCATGGGTTTCTCATGTCCTTGGCTTCACATTGAGCTCCACTAATGGCTTTCTTGGTTTTCCAGCTTCCAAATATTGTATGGTGGGATTTCTCAGTCTCCATAATTGCTTGAGCCAGTTCCCATAATAAATTCCTTCTTATATGTCTATGTGTAGTTATGCATCCTTGCGAATGGGATTTGATCTGAGAAGTTTTATTGTTAGGCCATTTTTGTTGTGCCAACATCACTGAGTGCACCTACACAAGCTAAGGGAGCTGCACCATCCCCAGGTGATATATCCCCAGGTCCACACAAAGGTGGGACACCTTTGTGTACACAGCCTGTTGTGATGGAGACATGATGTGGCACACAACTGTGTATCCTGTTGACCAGGCTATTCTAGACATCCCTGAGTAATATGGCAGCTTACTGAATAGGTTCTCAGTCTTCTGATCCTGGTCCTCTTGCTTACCTGTGCTAGCCTTGGACATTCCTGATTGGGTCTCAGACCTCAGCCCAGCCCCAATCCCTGCCTTCATTCTCCATCCTTGGTTCAGTAACCTGCTTATGTGACCTTTCCAGCATCTTCCCATTGTCCATATTCCTGCTCTCAGGTGGAATATGCTACCATATTCCCTAAGCTTGCTCACGAACATCACTCCAGCTATTCTCCCTCCTCCTCCTCCTCATCTTCTCTGTATACTGAATATTTCTACAAGTATACAAGTAGTCCGTTGTTTCTCCCATCCTAAATGAAAGAAGGAAATTTTTTCTTTACCAAAATTCTTGTTAGAGTTAACTACTTCCTCTTTCCCAATTACTTCAAAAGTGTGCTAATGAATGTCTCTCCTCCTATTTTTCCCGAATGCACCCCAATCAGGTTTTGAATCCCTACTATTTTACTGAAATTGTACTTAGCAAGGTCAACGTTGATTTCCATGTTGCTTAATAATGATTATTCTCAGTTCTCGTCTTAAGTCTCAACAGCACTGGACACACAACACATCACTACCTTCTCTATGTAACTTTCTCCTATTGGTTTCCATGACACCACATATGCCTGGTTTTCCTTCTACTTTTTAAGTTTTACTTCTAAATTCTTCTTTCTCCTCCCTGTCCTCCCCCTCATCCCCCTTCTCTCCCTCCTCCCTTTCTCCTCTTCCTTCTTCATCTCCTCCTCCTCTTCTTTTCTTTGTCTTCTGAATATTTGAACCCTCCAGGGCTTTGCCCTTGGATTTATTCTATCTATAGTCATTCCATAGGTGGTCTATTCCAGATTCAAGGCTTCAAATAGCATCTTTTTGCTGAGATCATCCAAATTCATATCTCCAACGTGGATGTCCTCCCTGACACAAATGCATACCATAACCTGCTTGAGGTTTCTACTTGGATGTCTAGTTAGGATTGCAAATTTAATGTCTCCAAAGTTAAGCTCTAGATGTTTCTCCTAATCAGATTCTCTTAAAATTTTCTCCATTTTAATTACTGCAAATTCTTTCTTTAAATTTATAGGATAAAAAACAAAATAAAACTTAACATTCAGTCTTAATTTGTCTTTTCTTACAACCCTCATCTGATCCATCTCGAAAATCTTGAAAAATTCTTCAGAATATTGTCTACTTCTCATATCTTCATCCTCAGTTACTGAAAGTTATTCCAGTCACTTCCAAACTGCTGTCCTGCTTCTGTCTTTCTACACCTCCACCCTCAGCCTGTTCTTGTCAGAGCTACCAGAGGAATCCCATGAGAATACAAGACAGATACAGAGTTCTGCTTACCACTCTCACTGGCTTTCATCTTACTGGACTGAAGCCCCAAGCCTTCTGCATGACCCCCTCTCTGTTATTTCTCTCTTCAGCCCTGCTCTTCTCAAGCAACAACCTTGCCTTGCTGTTGTTCTTGAGGGTACCAGGCAGTCTTCCTCTTCTGTGTGTTGACCTTGCTCTTTCCTCTGCCTGGTGTGCTATTTTCCTTGCTATTCACATGGCTCATGTTCATTTCCTTCAGTTTTTTCCTGATGCACCATCTCAGGAAGGACTTCCTGGATCACCTGACATAAAATTGCAGTTCCTTCTGATATTTCTATCTTCCTAGCATGATTTATTTTCCTCCTTACTATGATCTTTCTTGCTTGCTTTTTTTCCCTTTTCTTTTTCTTTCCCTTCCTTCCTTCTTTCCTTCCTTTTCTTCCTTCTCTTTCTTCCTTCCCTTCCTTCCCTCCTTTCATAAAACTGAGGAAATTGTGTACGTTGGGGACATACTCCACCACAGAACTACATCTCCAGGATCATATATATATACACACATATATAAAATTATATATGTATATATGTTGTTGTTGTTGTTAGGTGCTGTCAAGTCAGTATCCAACTCATAGCGACCCTCATAGGGTTTTCAACAGCTGACTGTTTTGGGATTGCCTTGGGAGTGGATTGCCAGGTCCTTCTCCCATTTTTGCAGTGCTGGGAATTGAACTCGGGACCTCAGAGACTGCAGCACAGCGCTCTACCAACTGAGCTAAATCCCAGCCCCTCTATGTATATATACACACACATATATATATACACATGTGTATATATATGTGTGTGCGTAAATATATGTGTGTGCTACACACACACATATATATATTATTATTTTTTATTATTTTTTTTTGAGACACACATACTCTATGTTGCCCAGGCTGGCCTCAGGTTCATGAGTGCTGGTATTATAGGTATATGCCACCTGGGCATCAAGAACATTTTAAAATATTGGTATATATACCAATACATATAGATAGATAGATATACATGCACATATAGTTTACCTATTTTATCTTTTTTATTTTATCCACTAGAATATAAGCTCTAAGATGGTAAATTATCTAGATGATATACTTATATCTCTTGTGGCTGAACCAATTCCTGGCATGTAGTAAGCGCTCAATAGCATTTGTTGAATGAAAGAATGAATCAGATATAGGACTATGTCCCCTAAATTAACTTGAAATTCTGCTGTTTGGAACACTGCTCACATTTTCATACAGAAACAATGGTGTTCAGGATTGATAAGTCCCATAACATTTGTTCCAAATTTATCTGAGTTCTACAATATGTCCCAAACTGAAGGGATTAGTTGGGGTATCATATAATGTCTTTCAGCTAGATGTGGCCAGTGAGATATATTTGGAAATGATTGATCACAATAATGACATTGTGAGGGCTTTAAAAGACAAATTATAGAATATAACTGGAAACTCAGAGAAAGGAATGATTATTTTGATGGGAGTAAATTTTACAGAAGTGACACTTAAACAGGGTCCATAGAGCAAGTGAAAGTATGCCACAGAAAGCAAGGAGGAATAATAATAGGGTGAAAATGTGGAAAATCACATAGCATGAATATGAAAGTATATGGTACATCCATAAAAAGGAGGTCCAATTTTCTGTGACTAGCATGTTGGTGGAGGCTGGGATTTAGATTAGTTGGTAGAGTGCTGCTCTGCCCTCTCTGAGGTCCTGGGTTCAATCCTCAGCACGATAAATACGGGAGAAGGACCTGGCAGCCCATTCCTGAAACAATCAGCCATTGAAAACCCTATGAATAGCACAGAAGCACTGACATAGTGCTGGGCATGGCACAGTGTCAGGGAGTGTTTCATTCCATTGTAAACAGGGTAGCTATAAGTTGGCCCAAGTTGATGATACCTAACAACAACAATGAAGCATATTGGTGAAAGAGGCCAGTCGAAGTTGTGAAAAATTCTATGAACCATTTTAGGGAACTGAGATTTATCCTGATGGTGCTAAGAAAGTGTTTTGAATTGAATGGATCCCCGAAGCCTGGTAAAGAAACAAAAGCTCATTTCTACTCAGAAGCTTTCTTAATGTTTTGTGGCTTATCAACTGAGGTTTTCACATTTTCTTTGGTTTCGAGGCATTTCTGAAATTGACCGAGTTGCTTCAAAGTAGTGACTAGTCTCTAAAATCTTGCAGACATTTAATTCACTGTGATAAATAATATGCTAATTTATTTCCTATTTCCATAATATTTGACTTCTAGATATCCAAACTAGAATTTCACTAAGTTTTGCCCATATGTTGCCTTTATGTTTTTCATGTACACTGGGGCTTAATATTGCCATGTTATCTTTTGAGCCATGATCACGCTATAAAGTCAGGCCTGAACTTTGCAAAGTCTGTGGGCCTGGAGGAAAGCTCAGCACATTTGCTTATCAGGAAAGCAGGTGCCACAATCCTGGAGAAACACATAATAGAAATGAGGAAGGAATCAAGGCTCAATGATCTTGAGCCTGAATCTTGAATGCTGTGTTGTTAGGTGTCATCAAGTTGGGTCTGCAGAAAAGCTTAATGTCCTGAATTTAGGTTCAAAAAGTTTGAGTCAAGATGGAGGCCTGAGCTGGTAGCTAATAGAGACTTACTGAGTACCAGGTACTATTCTGGGGGCTCTGCATTAAATCATCTACTCCTTACAGCATGTATGCCACATAGGGCAATTACTCTTCCAAGCTACAAATGAGGAAACAGCACCAAAATCTTTCTCAAATTATATATCTACAAAGTGGTAGAACTGGGACTTGAACTGATGTTGGTAACCACTATCCTATACTCCATGGCAATAATTCATATGATAAAACACTTCCCGACACTGTGCCATGCCCGGCACTATTGTCAGTAATTCTCTGCTATTCAAAGGTTTTTCAATTGCTGATTATTTTTCTGAGAATGGGCTGGCAGGTCCTACTCCCTGCAGCACCCAGTATTCTGAGGTGGTCTCCCATCCAAGTACTAACCAGGCCTGACCCTGCTTAGCTTCTGAGATCTGATGGGATCAATTGTGTACCACAGTGGTAAGGCTGCAGGCCCATTATGAAGTGGGGCTTCACAAATGTGAAGCCATTGTTTAGCAGTATTAGGAAGGGAACTATGTCTTGCTAACTGGGGATGAGCATTCCTTCTTGTACCGGCGTTGGGGTATTATACTTAATTCAGGGGCAACATGTTAACAGAGTATGTTGTAGGGAAGCTGTTTATATGAAGAGTGACTGAATTGATCATGTACAGCTTAGAATGGAGATGTAAGTGAGAAATATAATCATTTTCTTTAGATATGAAAGATATGAAAGACCATTATACCAGGGAAGGAAAAGATTTAGGTTCAAAAATGCTTTTGTCTCAAGATAAACATAGAAAAGTGGTCTAACAACAGAATTTCAAAACTGGGAAAGGTGCTCTGTAAGGGAATAAGGTCACTGTCATTGGGGATATTCAAGCCAGCTTTTGGGCTTTGTGGGGTTGTCATACAAGTTGTTCCTCCATTGATTGCAAGGTTTGACTAGCTGGCTTCTGAGACCTCTTTTAACTCTAATGTATGATTCTAAGAGGCCCTTGGTCCAAAGGATAAGCCATTAAATCTTTACAGTCTATTTGGTGTTATAAATACCATTTTAGATTATATTCTTTATCCAAGGTCACTTACCATCACCCTTTATATAAATCAATAGATTGTATGATTTTAGTTACTCCCAGTTGATCTAACAATATATCAATTCTAAACACAGAATACCCATTAGATTTGGTTCACAGATCAGAGTTTTAGAACTAAGAGCTATGAGGTCTTCTGTTAGAGATTATCTTTATTGTAGACATGATAAAATAGAAGCCAAGAGACACTGTGTCTGCCCTGTCTTTCTATCTCACTACAGGGGATATCTTCCTGCTCTGGAGTCAGCCCTGTTCCTTCCAGAGTCAATAGGACGAAGGGCATGGCTCCTAGTAGCAATCATTTTCTCATGTCCTGTGAGGCTTGGAATTTGCTGAGTACTGTTAAATACAATGTATTAAGCACCAGATCTGTTCAAAGCACTGATATGAGTGTTTTGCAAATAACATCAACCTTCATTTGTGAGCAGAATTATTACCCTTATTTTACAAATGGGAGAGGTGAGTCTTAGAGAAGTACTGTGATTTATCCAAGGTCACACAGCTAGGTAAGGTAGCAGGCTTCAGGATCTAATCGACAAACGTCTGACCCCCAAAGTCTGTACTTTATGTTACCATTCTGGCTCAGCCTTTACCAGTGAGACTCACCTTGACCACTCTGTTTGCTCAGTGGATCAGAACTTCTTGGAATAGGCATTCTCTTGTATCACGCCTCATTTCACTTCTTTTGGATTCTGGGTATGAAATAGCCAACCTGCTACTAAGGCCAGCCTTGGTAACCAGACACTCACAACATCTTTTTGGTTTTGATTTCTACCCTGAGTTAGAATTAGTGAAGTAACTTACTTAACGACATTGAGAGTGTTCTTAAAGCTAATAGACACACACACACACACACACAATTTTGTTTTCTGTTTCTTGTTATTAGAGAGTTCTGTAGATATCAATTAGGTCAAAGTGATTGATACTACAGTTCAAGTTTTCCTTGGCTTTTTTTTTTTTTTCTGGGCTTCTCTGCATTTTTCTTTGTATTTCTTTTGTATTTTCATGTGAATTTTGGAGTTATGTAACAGTTTCAGACAAACTACTGGTCTTTCAATAGTGATTGCATGAATTTATGTATAAAATAGAGGACAACAGATATTTTCATAGCCATGAATGTCCTTACCTATAATTATGGTATAAATTCCTATTTATGTAGTTCTATTTGTAGCCTTTCACTTTTGGTTTCTAATTGCTCTATGGAGGTATCACTCATGTTTTGACAGATCTATTTCTAGGTACTTTAAAATTATATCTTAAGTTTTTTGTTTATTGCTATTTATAAACATGTACTATTTATATGTCTGCAGCTATAGCATCCTAGCCTCTGATCCTATCTGGTCTATGAAGCTAAGTAGTGTCAGGCCTGGTTAGTCTTTGGATGGGAGACTGCCTGGGAATACCAGGTGCTGTAGGCTAGGGAGAAGGACCTGGCAACCCACCCCCAAAATAATCTGCCGTTGAAAACCCTATGAATAGAAGAGAAGCACTGGCAATAGTCCTAGACATGGTACAGGGTCGGAGAGTGTTTCATTCTGTTGTACATAGAGTTCCTATGAGTTGGACCCAACATGAAGGCACCCAACAATAACAACAACAATGTTTATATGTGTATTTTAGTCTAACCAGTGTGAACTTTTATTAATTATAGTAATTTGTCTGCAGATACTTTTGGGCTTCCTATGTAGATTATTAGGGCTGGGATTTAGCTCAGTTGGTAGAGCACTGCACTACAGTCTCTGAGGTCCCTAGTTCGATTCCCAGCATTGCAAAAATGGGAGAAGAACCTGGCAATCCACTTCCAAGGCAATCCCGAAATAGTTAGCCATTGAAAACCCTATGAGGGTCGCTATGAGTTGGATACCAACTCGACGGCACCTAACAACAACAACATGTAGATTATTACATCATTATGGATAATGACAGTTTTCTTTCTATCATTCCAGTCTTCATATCCTTTATTTTCTTTAATGCTATTACACTCATTAGGCTCTCCCCTTTTGCTGAAACAAGAGTTCTTTTACTCCTAAGTTTTTCAGGAGTACTTGTACAGTTACTGAGTTTTATAGACAATAATTCTAACATTTCTCCACTGAGGAAATATTTTTTCCAGGTTTCTGGTAAAATGCCACTGTTTTGGTTCAGGAAGTCTCCTTATATTTCTGCTTTGTTGAGGTGAATGCATGTTGAGTTTTTGTCAAAGGCTTCGGTGCATTTATTGAGATGATCATGTGACTTTTCTCTTTTAAGCTTCTAACATGATGATTACATTAAAATACTAATGCTAAGACCATCTTCATAGTCCTAAAATAAACTTAATTTGGTAAATATATATTTTGGCTTAAAATGTATGTTCAGTTTGAATATATAGTACTTCTAATTTACTATTTTTGCAATATTCATCAATGAAGTCAATCTTCAGCTTCCTTTCCTTATATTGTTCATTCCTATTTTCAGAATTAAATTTATGTTTTTCACATAAAATAAACTGAGAGTCTACTGTATGCTAGAACTTACAGAGTTAGTAGGTATGTTGTTGTTATTGTTAGGTGTTGTTGAGTCATGTCTGATTCATAGCGACCCCCATGGGGTTTTCAATAGCAGATTGTTTCAGGATTGCCTTGGGAGTGGGTTGCCAGGTCCTTCTCCCATTTTTGTGGTGTTGGGAATCAAATTCAGGACCTCAGAGACTGCAGAGCAGTGCTCTACCAACCGAGCTAAATCCCAGCCCTTTGCAGGTATAGCACAGAGTAAAACATATAAAAGATATTTGCCTTTATGTCCCTTACATGTTATTGTTTCTGACTGTTAGGATTTGCCTATAAGTTTATTACTGACCAAGTGTCTTTTATGGTAATTATATAATTATTTTCCTGTTTTGAGAGAGGTACTAGGTTCCACCTTCTTGCTCCTGTTGGTTTCAATTCCTGGGCTCAAGATTCTCACGCCTCAGCCTCCTGAGTATTGGGACTACAAGAACATGCCACTGCCCCTGGCTTTGAACTTATTTTGATAAGTAGTATTTATCTAAAATTTGTCAATTTTCTCAATGTTTTAACACTTATTGGTATAAATTAGTGTTACTGATCTATATATTTCATAGATGATATAAAAGCTATATATTATATCCATAGATGTATCAGTAGTTATGTCTCTTTGTTGAAATATTAATTTCTGTCTTGTCATACCATTTTTTTGTCTTGATGTTTGAATCTTTATTTTGTATATGTTTTGTATAGGTAATATCTT
>VMDO01003780.1:65303-137013 GCA_007922755.1 Pedetes capensis
CAATTTTTTTCTTGATGGAAATAAGATTATATCCTATTTTTTGCTAATACAAACAATACTGCAATAAATTTGTACATGAATCATCTTGCACATGTGCAGAAGTGTATTAGAATAAATTCCTAGAAGCAAAATTATTGTATCTAATGGTGTAGGGAATATATTTTATTCATTTGTGGTAGGCTATATGTACATATGTTTTAAATTTCAGAAAAAACAAGGGAGTAAATGGAAAAGGGAAAAATAAGTCATGCTTATAGCTCCTTCACCAAGTTCCTCTTCCTAGAGGCAACCAGCTGTAGCTTTCTAGAGATATTCTATGCATATACAAGTATATGTGCATATATAGGATAATTTCTCTTAAGTTTCAGACTGAGTTCCCTTCTTTGGGTATCAGAAAGTTTATGCTAATTTGCTGGTTAAAAAAGAAATACCAGATTAGTGAATCCATGTATTTTGGAATATATTTTTACTTGTCTCTGCTTATTCTCACCCTTATATAAGTATCCTTATGCACCTTATCAATACAATCAAGGTTTTTCTTCTGACTTATACTATACCATCTTTATGCTGTGGGTATTTTAATGGGATCTTGAATTTCCCTTGTCTAAAAATTTTGATCCAATTTGAACTCTTGATCCAATTTGAACTCTTGACAATCTATATGTTTGCTTCTTTAGATCTTATTGGGTTTATTATCTTATTCTTTTTGCCTAAATTTTTAGGTTATTTGCCTACCTTAGTAGTATCACCCTTTCTATTCTCCTATTCAAAGTATTTAAATTTGTACAATTTTCTCTGAACATCACATTGCCTATGTCCTACAAGCTTTGATGAGTGGTCATTTCATTACTACTTAATTCTGAGTATTCTATAATTTTCATTATAGGTTATTGCTTCTTTACTCATTAGAGGTGTGTGTGTGTATGTGTTCATGTGTTCATGCACACCTTGGTGTCTACTCATGGAATTTTCAAAAAAATACTACATTGTAATGAGAAAAATCTAGTCTTTGTGATATCAGTTCTTGAATGTAGTTAAAATTTCCTCTGTAGATTAGTTTCATAAATGTTCCCTGGGTATTTGTAAGAAAATGTTATTCATTTATTGGCTGCATGTTCTATACATGGCATATCCCAACTTTGAAACCCATGCTATCAAAGCATTTCATACTTTGTTACCAATTTCTGAGAGAGGTGTGTTAAAATTTCCTGACAGCCTAGATTTGCCTTCTTCTGGTAGTTCTTTCATTTTATTTTGCTTTACATATTTTATACACTTTGAATATATTGAAATATAAAATTATTATCTTTTTGAATACATGAACATTTTACCATTGGGTAATGATTCTATTTGTCTTTAGTAATACCATTTCCTTTAAAGTCTATTTTTGCCTAATATGAACACAGCTATGCTATATCTTTTTTTTTTTTTGGTTAATACTTGCTTTGTAGTTTCTTTCATACTTTTACCTTCAATCTTTCTGTCTTCAAGTTTTAGTTCTATCTCTTGCATACAACACATAGCTTTAAAAAATTCTGACTGTCTTTGCTTTTTAAATAGAGAGAATATTTTTATCTCATCTAATTACTGATATATTTAGATTTTTTTTATCTCTGGTATCTTATGCTTTTTCTTTGTTTTGCCTTTACTGTGTTTTTTTTGCCACTCTCTTGCTTTTATTTGAATTGAATTTTGTTTGTTCCACCCTACTGGTTTAGATGATACTTATCTTGTTCTTATTCTTTTGGTGGCTATCTTTGAAAAATTTAAAATGTATATTTAATACAATGTAAAGTTAATTGTTTTACCTTCTTTCCAAATAATTTGAGATTATAGAATAATTTAATTCTAGTCACCTCTACCAGCTTATACATGCACCATTTTTTCTCTTATTGATTAGCATCATAAATTAGATAATAATTGTTTTATAGAGTGACTTTAAAATTATTTAAGTTTATCCACACATTAGCTTTTTATTCACTTATATCCTTCTTGTATGTTAGAGCTCTTTACTATTTTCTGTCTTCTTTAAACACATCCTTAGAAATTTCCTTTAGTTTATTCCTCCTTATTTTAGAAATTCCTTTTCCTAATTCTTTACATCTACTGGAAATAGTTATTTCATAATGCTGTGTCTGGTAAGTCTGATATCTGGAACTTGCTTTATTATTGTTGCCACTTATTGTTCCTAGATGAGTTTCACTAATGTTGGCTTTTTATCTCTGGATTTGTGATGTTTATTGTGTATTCATATTTATCAGAACTTACTCTATAGGAATTTTGTGAGGGCTAAATTTAATGACCTTTTTCCTCTCCAGGAAAGTTTGCTTTCCATATAGATATATGGAATATATATACATAAGGAATATATATATTAAAACAAGGAATATATATATATATATACACACACATATATACATATAAATGTATATGTATATATGTGTGTGTATATATGTATATATGTACATATATACATATGTATATACATATGTATGTGTATATATATATCATATATATGTTATATATACATATCATATATATCAGGGATAGAGATGGAATCCAGGGCCTTATATATGGTAGGAAAGCACTCTACCGCTGAACTACATCTCCAGCTCCTATGATATATATTTTAACTATTTTCTTCTTTGCATATACCTAACTATATTATTACAGTTATGAATCACTTAAGGACAGGATAAGTTCTGCAAAATGCATTATCAGGCAATTTTGTTACTGTGTGACCATCTCAGAGCATAATTATGCACATCTTCATGGAGTAGATCAGTCACTCACTGTGGCCTCTTAATGCAACCGGGAGACACAGTAAACAAGAGATGTTCAAGTTTGCTGCCTGTGTAACACAGCATACTGTTTACAATAAACTTTTAAAATATAAATAGGAGAATACTCTGAAGTGAAAATGAAGTGTTAAATAGTAAATACATGAGCCAGTAACATAATCACTTGTTGTCATTATCATGTATTATATGCCATACATAGTTATATGTGCTATGCTTTTGTATGACTGTGCAGTAAGTTTGTTTACACCAGCATTACCACAAACACCTGGGTAATGTGTTGTGTTGTATTATGATGGGTATGACATCACTAGGTGATAGGAATATTCTGGCACCTTTATAAATTTATAAGACCATTGTGCAGTGCATGACCATATTTATCAAGAGACATCAGTTGTTTATAAGTTCTTGAGGTTAATTAGAAGAATCACTAATATTTCTTCTCTTTTGATGATTCCTCTTTGAATGCATAATAGGATCTTCACATGCTTTCTTTTGTTCATTTCTTTTCTTTGCTTTACGAGTCACAACTTCCCACAATTTTTAGCATTTAGGATGTTGGCTTGGCCCTTAGGGTTTGGCCTCAGAATCCCCAGGATTTCTTCATCATGATCTGGTGATCACAATATTTTCTACCCTTATTTTACCATCTCTGGTCTTCAGGGAAAGGGGTTAAGAAGGTAACAGATAATAGAGATGTCAGCATTGATTTTTCTCAGATTTCTCCTTCCCTGAGTATTATAACATATATCTGCTTCTCCCCCAAATTGCTAACCAATGGCTTATCAACCAGCATTTTCTGAACAATTGATTTTAAGTATCTTATTCATGCACTAAGGAGCTATGTCAGCTCCTAGACTCTTCCTTCATTTTACCCAGATTCCTTATTACTTGGCATATAGACTTGCTTGTTTATAGCTCTTTGTTTATCTCACAGAAAGTCAAAGTTCTTAAAATTATTTTTCCAAAGAATTGTTTTTGTGAGTTTGGGATGAGGCTTACTGAGTAAATATGCACTTATATGCCAGTTTTATGTGGAAATCCACTAATATTTAATAGCTTAAGAGTAGTCAAAGTGAACTAACCAGTTTGGGAATAAGAACTAGTGGGAAATCCAAGGATTTCAAGTGGTTGGGTATTTCTTATTTTAACATCTGTTCCACCTCTCTCCTTTTCACTAACCACACAATGCATTTTGACCAAAGTTAGATCATTCTAGTGGCTTCAGTATATGTCTCTGTGGCAGACATGACAAAATTTAATGCAAATTCATGCTTGTCCTTCCATATTGTTGAGTTGTCACTATAAAGGAGAGCTGCATCCAGATTTTATTTCTTTATTTCTCTTCACCTGGGGGGGGCATGTGATAAGTTCTTGTCAATAAAATAAAAAGCAAAGTGATGATACCACTTCCATTCCAGGGATATTAAGGATGTGACTTTTCTGTCTCTTATTTTTCTATTTGCCAAAGTAGTATCAAAGGCTACAAGTATCTAGAGGAATAAAAAAGCCACAAAATGGACGAGAGCTGAGTGTTTCAATCACCAAATGGAGAAAAGCAGCTTAGCCTACTAGGAATACCTACACTGAGATGCTATTTAAGTGACAAATACACTTTGTAAGGCAGCTGCAATTTTGGAACTAGTATATTATAGCTGATTGCATTACCCTAAGTTGCATAATCTAGGTATTTTGAAAAGACCTATTCCTTTTTTATTTACAGGGCAGAAATTCTAGGAGATTATACTAGATGTTCTATGTGATATGATTCTAAGAATATCAAGGTCCTCCATCAACCCTCTTTAATGTTCATCTAATTTTTAGTTGGAAGAAGGATCTTGTAGGGGAGAAGGACCTGGCAGCCCATTCTAGAAACAATCAGCCATCAAAAACCCTATGAACAGCAGAGGAACACTGACAATACTTCCAGGCATGGCACAGTGTCAGGGAGTGTTTTGTTCTGTTGTACATATGGTCACTATGAACTGTACTCAACTGGATGGCATGTAACAACAATTTTTAGTCATTGAGTTAAGTTGCCTTCAGACACATAGTTTTATATAATGACATGTTTATAGTTTTATTTCATTTTGTCACCTTATTTTTTGTTGCCTAATACAATAATTAAGAACATGGGTTCCTAGATAGTCTACAACATTTCTGTGTAAGGGCAGAAGTGCTATTATCTCATCTTCTTGAGACATTTTACAAAATGCTTTTTTAAAACTCCAGAACTTCTACATGTTTTATGTCTGCTATAGTTTCCTGCGGGCTGGGATTTAGTTCAGTTGGCAGAGCGCTGCGCTGCAGTCTCTGAGGTCCCAAGTTCAATTCCCAGCACCACAAAAATGGGAGAAGGGCCTGGCAATCCACTCCCCAGGCAATCCCGAAACAGCCAGCCAATGAAAACCCTATGAGGGTCGCTATGAGTCGGATACCGACTTGACAGCAACTAACAACAACAACAATAGTTTCCTGCACTAAAAGTTCCTTTTACTTAATTTCGTCCTGAGACTTGATACATGGTCTACTGCTATGGTTTTGAATCCTGCAATGCTTCCTTCCAATGATTTTGATTAAGTGTGATGTTCCTCTTCCTGGCTTCCTAGTCCTGAAGTGTGAGTGCAGTGCCTCTTGGCTAAGATCTCTCTATCATACAGCAATAGTTTGTCATGACAATTTTAGGAAAGAACAATCTGACCATTAGTTGTGAGCATTAGCTGTAAGTGGATATTGACAAAAAGTTTCATTGGATTTAATGGATTCCAGATTCGAGTTAGTGTAAGTCAGCAGAAAGGAACTGCAAAACCCAAAGATCCTTTCTCTGGGACATTCAGAACCCTTCCCACACTCAGTGCTCACATCACAGGGAGTGTCCTGGAAGATGTAAAGGGGTAAATGGATTAGGTAACAGTATCCAGAAGTTTCTTATGCCTTTCTGCAGTGACTGAGTAGGTATGGATGATTGTTGCTGCCACTGAGACTCAGCAGACGCAAACAGAGAAAAGCAGAGGATTTGTCCTGAGCTTGGCACAAACAGATTTAGCAGGCTAGTGATTGTGCTGTGCCTGGGCAGTTTGTCTTGGCAGGTCTTCCTGGAGCAGCTAAAATGACCCACACACCCCCTAGAACTAGTGTGGTGAGAATCTGGGCTATCTTCTCCTTCAGATTTATTAAAGGGTCATCCATTCTTCCATTTTGAAACTCAAATATTTGGCTTATGAATCTCACCTATGGAAGCATTTTCCATTGGTTTGACAATGCATAGGTGTTAATTAAAGCTGCAAAAAGAACCTGGGCACAGTGACATATGCATCTAATCCCAGCCACTAGGGAGGCTGAGGCAGGAGGATTATGAGTTTGAGGCCAGAGGCAGCCTGTGTAACTTAGTGAGACCCTGCCTCAGAATAAAAATAAATAAAAATGGGCTGAGAGTGCAGCCCAGTGATAGAGCATCTGCAATGTGCATGGTCTTGGGCTTAACCCCCAAGTACCGAGGGGGTAAAAAACAGTGCTGCAGAAAGAGACAGAGGCAGACTGTTTGGCACTTCCTTACAACTGAGCTGGGAGACCCCAGTCAGGTCCATTTGAGCACAGATTTGGAGGACCTCCCAGCTGGAATAGAATCAAAGATTTCTGTGTAGTCTAGTTTGTTTACTTTTGGCATAGTTCAAGGTTTTCAAGCCCTCAGTTTTTTAGAGAGGCAAGAAGCTCTAATGGCTTGACCTGGAGTCAGGTTTAGTCCTGAGAGGAATTAAGTCAAAGTGAGATCAGCAACATCCTGATTGTTTTCCCTGCAACACACAGGAGAGGAGGGCTGGGCCAGCTGTCTAAGACATGCCCTGAAATCCCTAATGCAGCTGGATTTTCCCCTCCTTTGTGGTGACTGGGCCTATCATTATTAGATCACACTGCTCTAGGCCATGTGACATGCATACTATGGGGCAAATAATACAGAAAAAAAAAATGGTAAAGGAAGGGCCCTTTCTTTTCATTCTCTTTGCAGAAAGCCTTTGACTGTTATGCTAAAATTTGCCTGTTAATTTGGGCCTAAATAGCCCCCTTTTCCAATCCAGATGCACTGTGTGCCCTCTGTATGGGGTTGATGATTCTCTATTTTGTCTTGGGAGTAATAAGAAGACTCTACTGGAAGGAATGCTGGCAAATCAGCCCAGCTGAGATTATATACAAGGAGAAAGAAAATTGGGGAAAGTATGTAATAAACCTCAATGTGTAGTTGAGTGTGATTTTTTTTAACAAAAGTCTCTTGCATTTAGCTCAATAACTTAAGATCCTCAGATAGTAGCTAAATGCATTTTATTCAGAGTTTTCCAGCCCCAGGCAGAAGCCATTTCACTAGGCAAGGTAATTCTTCTGGAAATGCATAAGCGGCTAAAATCAGAGGCTTAGGAGTGGATTTCGGCTCCTTGGTGATTTGTAGTTAGAACTTCAGAGGCTTGGGCCCTGCTAATGAGTGGTTAGGCATCTTAAAGGGAAGTTCTACTTCCTGAATATAGAGAAGGGACTTTGGCTTGAAAGGTCTGCTGCATTTTTCATTCATTTGTACCTTTTTCCTATACCACAGCTCCACTCTTCTTGGACTCCAAAGCCTGCCAATTTATTTCATATTTATTTTAGCCCCTGCTTTGTTTCTCCAGTGCTACCCATAGCTTTTTGCTTCCTTCCCTCCCATATGTTGACCTTGTAAAGAAGGTTTTCCCAAACAGATTCTCATCACATCTATGATATGCTGCATAATAAAAGTCTTCATGACTAATTTAGACTAAGATACATACTACATACCTCTCCTGGAAACATGTAATGCCTTGGAATAAAGTCATTTACATTTGAGTGAATATACATATAGTTATTTTTTAATATCAAAGTGTCCATAGCCTCCTAAGAATTACTACTTTTTAGAATATGTGTTGGGCATTTCTACTCTGATGTCACAAACTGAAGAGCCTGTTTAGATTGCTACACAGGCAAGTTACTGAGAAATGGCATGGCTCATCAAACTTTCTGAAAATGCTTAGTTTTGAAGGCAAACTTTTGAAGCACTGGCTAATCATATAGAAATGAAAGGAAACAAATGTTCACTAAAGCACAGGCTGGGCAGAATAAACTGGACCAGCTGCTATCCATTCTGAAGAGGTGCTGAAACAGAGATAGCCTGGATGGTGTTAAAAATGGATCCTTGATCTGTGTTCTGTGGCATGTGCCTATAATCCCAGTGATGGAGGACACTGAGGTAGGAGGATCACAAGTTCTAGGCCAGAGATAGCCTGCACAATTTAGCATGAAACCCTGTCTCAAAATAAAAAAAGGGGGTAAGGGATGCTGCTCAGTGGTGGAGCACTTGCCTAGCATGCATGGGGTCCTGAGTTCAAACCGAGAGAGAGAGAGAGAGAGAGAGAGAGAGAGAGAGAGAGAGAGAGAGAGAGAGGAAGAGAGAGAGAGAGAGAGAGAGAATCCCTAACACATACCTTAAGAAGTAACTGCTCAGAAAGTGCTGCATGGGATGCCTAGATACAAATCCTGTGCAGTACAACCACATGAGATGAGAGAGGGAAAAATGATGCACATACAGAACAGGGAATGAACAGACATAAGATTTGATTTCACTGCTCCTGCTAACTGGATGTGTGAGCCTAGGAAATCTATTTAATCTCCCCATGCCTTATTTGTCAAATAAGATAATGGGATAGGATGCACATTCACTCCAAGTTCTAAAAGTTGTCATCCATAATAACTTTCTAGGTAGCCCTTTATGTGAGCACAGGAGAAATCAAACCAATGCACATTTAACTCAGACCCTTGAGCTTTTCATCTCCTTTGGGGATGATAGGCTTCACAACCATATGTGTTTCACTAATTTGCAAGATATCATGTTCTGTGTCAGTAGTGAACTATAGACTTGGGGAAGGAGAGAGTCCTAGAGACAGGAATGTTATAAACATCTTGGAAATTTTAGTTACTTTTACTGAGAAAGTTTCTCCTGCCAGGGAGGAAGCTTTCACTGATGTGCTTAGCAAAATTATAATTAATAAGTAGCGATAAGCACTGGGTATGGTGGCATATGTCTGTAATCACAGCAACTCAGGAGGCAGAAGCAGGAGGATCGTGAGTTCCTGGCCTAAGGCAACCTACATGGCTTAGTGAGATCCTGAATCAAGGTAAAAAATCAACAACAGCTTGGGGGTGCAGCCTAGTAGAAGAGCACTTGCAAAGTATATATGAGGTCTGAGTTCAATCCCCAAGGCCAAAAGAAAGAAAGATGCCTATATTTCCTAGGTTCTGTTCTAGGCATTTGAGGTGGGACAGTTGTGGAGGGAAGGCAAGAAAGGACAAAATTTCCTTCTCATGGAGTTCATATTATAGTACAGAAAGACAGATAATAAACAATAAGACTAATGAGTAAAGTATATAGTAAAAAGTAAATTATATAGCATGTCAGAAGATGATAAATATTATAGACAAGGACAAGGGTAAGGGACACAGAGAACTGTAATGAGTAGTCAGTATAAGCCTCATTGAGAAAAGGACCTTTGAGCAAAGATCTGAATGAGATGAAAGAGGGGACCGACCACAAACTTATCTGAAAGAAGTCTTCAGGCAGAGGAAACATCCAGTACAGAGGAGGCATCTATCTGGCAGAAACAGCAAGAGAGTCTGTGAAGCCAGAATGGTGTGTGTAAGCAGGTGTGGTGCAAAAGGGGAGCCTGGGCTGCTTTGCTTGTTGGAAAAAAGACCACTGAACCTACTTAAGGTAACTTTCATGCCTAATATCAACAAAGCAAGGCCTCAGACTTCCTTTCCTTAAAGGAATCCTTGTCTGAGACTCCTTCCCTGGCTGGAGATAACCAGTAAGCACCTGCAAGTCAGAATGCCCTCTCCCAGCAATAAAGCATCCAGTCTTGCATCTATAACAGCTCCCCCTGTAATTTATGCATTCTGTGGGAAGTTTAAATGCTGACTCTATCATTATCTCAGTTTATTACCATTTCCATTTGCATATGTTTAATGGGATGGGGGGGTGGTGGTGGCTATGAAACCTCTGAACATATTCCAGCTTGGAAGTCTGCATTCCTCTCCTTGCCCCCTTATCCCCACTCAGTGCTTTCCCTTATGGCCTGGGCCAAGCCCAGCTATGCATAAAGTTAAGAAAGGTAATGATCTTGTAGCCTTGTTCCCTCTTTTGAGTCTACCTACTTCCTCATCCCTACTAGGCATTCCTCACTTCCCAGTGCACAGGACAGTACAGCGAATCTCCTCTCTCCCCACTCCATGAACTGTCAATTCTGGTTTTCAATAAGAGACCAAAAAATTTGTTCACAGTCACATAAGCCTAGCGATTACCTCTTATGGGCTTGGATTCTGCTTTTTGATAAAGTATGGGAAAGCGAGAATTCTTGTATTGTGAAACCTTGACAATTATTAACAAATGAGAGGTAGTCACTTATTCAGAGGGTCAACCGTGGCCCATGCTGCCCACTTATCTCATAGGTCAGCTGTACCTGCTGTCTGTAAATCACCTTTCTGTTCAGGAATGTACTGCCATTTACTGGGAGGCAACCTTCTGTTGTTGTTGTTGTTAGGTGCCGTTGAGTCGGTATCTGACTCATAGCGACCCTCATAGGGTTTTCAATGGCTTGACTGTTTTGGGATTGCCTTGGGAGTGGATTGCCAGGTCATTCTCCCATTTTTGCGGTGCTGGGAATTGAACTCAGGACCTCAGAGACTGCAGTGCAGCGCTCTACCAACTGAGCTAAATCCTAGCCCACACCAACCTTCTGTAGATAGTAAAATATACAGTGAAATCTTTGTACAAGCTCCTGAATTGCTACTGGGAAGGAAGCAGCTAAAGGTGCAAGGAAGGGTGTACTGAATTGTTGCCCCATGGCCAGCAACTTGGTTTACTTCAGAAGCCTGTGTTCTGCATGTTGCTTACATTTTGAAATGGTACGCACAGGTGTCCCCATTTGATTCAATTTCAATTCTCATCATGATTTATAGTCCCACCTGACCACATCCAGATCACTTTGCTGTTTGCCCTTGTCTGCTGAGCTGCAGTCTATGCTTGGAGAGCCAGAGCCAGACATTTTAAGAATTCAGAGTGAACAAATACATCTTTCTCTCCCATCTCCCCAAAATTTAATGCAGTCAACAATGAGCCTAGCCTATATTTCTTTGAAAAGAGGCATTTCCATCCTACACAGGTTAAACTGAGTAGAGAGTGCAATTATTAGATATGCAAAGTTCTTGAAAGTGCCAGACTGAGTACCAGGGAAGTTTTTGACCTATGAGTGACCTTGTATCCCCTTGTTATTTGGATTACTACCACCATCATCAGCATCATTGTAAGAAGACACAGTAGCCAACCGTTGTTGAATATTTATTATTTTGTCAGTTACTCTGACAGATTTTATGAGAACAGACTCTCTAAATTATCTCAATCACCTTAAGAATTCAGTTATTTCCCTTTTATAGATTTTCAAAAACACAGATTTTGAAGGTGTAGTAACTTGCCCAAGGTCCAAGCCAACCAAATAGCTAAAAGTCTGTATAGTCAAAAAATATATATACACAGTGTTTTAGATTTTTCATCGCTGTGATAAAATGCCTGAGAGAAATGGTTTAAGGGAGGAAAGCTTTATTTTGGCACATAATTTCAGAGGTTTCAGTCCATGATTATTTGCCCTGTTTTTTCCCTGGCCCATGGTGAAACTGAGCATCATGGTGGAACAAAGCAGCTCACTGCATGACAGACAGGAAGCAGAGAGAGGGGAAAGGACTGGGGACTAGGTACAAGCTTCAAAGTCATGTGCCCTGTGGCCTACTTTTATCAGCTAGGCTCTACCTCCTAAAATTTTCAACCACTTCCTAAAATAGCCCCTGGCCCCAGCTGTGGACCAAGCATTCAATACACAAGCCAGTGAGGGACATTTCAGATTGAAATCATAATAGATAGTTAAAATGTGTATGTACAAATAAGGGTAGATTTCTAGGTAGTAATTTGCCTCAGGTAAGATTCTAAAGACCTCTTATCTAGCAGAACACTGCATTGGTTGCTAGTGCTGGGGAGACTCCAGTTACATGAAGGGTGGCAATGATGTTCTCAATGTCAGCTCCCAAACAGAAATTCAAATACTTTTGCCCACTGCAGCTTGGTGTTGGAGTTGTTAAAGAAAACAATACAGTCAAATACTGGATGGAGCAACACTATTCACACAGGAAAGACAGCAAAATCAGCTCCAACAGTACTCACTAGCCGATCCCTCTGGAGCTGATGCAAAGCAATGAGCTCATGCACACTTGTCTTAGGCTGCAACAGAAGGACTCAACTCCTCCCCTGTGTAGTCTGAAATACCAAACGGGGTGAGCCTGAGGGTCATTGACTTACATGCTTAGGCAGAACAAAGGAACATACAATGAACTTGAAACAGAAAAAGACAGTCCCATACAAGGTGATAAGCCTCATGCTGGCTGTGAGGCTCTTTATCTCTTGGTGAGAAAGAGTTGTAGCCCCAAGGTCCATTTTTATTCAGCCAAATGGGAATTGAACGATTGTATGCTCAGAACTGCCTTTCCTAGCTCTTGATTGAGCAGCAAGCTCTCCTGGTGCCTTAAGATAGGATTCTGCCACGTGTTAGCTATTCAGGAACATATCTACTGCTCAAGTAAGACATCTCTGTATCACTGTTAGCCTAACCTTTCCTCTCTCTTTGTTGGGTCCTTTTCTCTGTCTTTTGTACTTGATAGTGGCATTTGAGTGGCTGCTGGGTAGGTGCCTATGAAGCAAGAATGCAAAGATTTCTTTGTGAATGAATCTAAACAGTAACTCCTCTGAGAAGCCTACCTATCACCAGGCATGTACTCCTCCTCCTGTACCTGCAGTGCTCATTGTTTCTAGTCCCATTAACACTACTGTTAGTATTATTAATAGTACATGCAGCCAGCCTGGTGTAGTGGCATATGCCTGTAATCCCAGCAACTTGGGAGGCAGAGGCAGAAGAGTTGCCGGTTCAAGGCCAGAGGCAGCCTGTGTAACTGAGACTGTAAGATAAAAAAAAGGGGTGGGGCTAGGGGTGTAGCTCAGTCACTGAGCACTTGCAAAGCTTGCATGAGGCCCCAGGTTTAGGCCTCCAGTACTTCCTCCCCCCATAGTATATGCTATACCTCACTTACATAGACCTTACAACCCTTAGCTCCTTTGTTTTAAGCCCTTAACATTTATTGAGCCACCATTTAATCTTCCCAATGACCCTAGATAGTGGGTACTTTTATTAGCCCTATTATACAGATGGGAACTGAGGCACAGAGAGACCAGTAACTTGCTTAGGTTCCTCCAGTTTGTAAGTGGCAGAGCCAGGATTATGGACCCATATAGTTTGGTGCCAGCATCTGGGCCTACATCACATCCCCATCTTTGTGGCTGGCTTTACCTGTCCACACAGCTGCTTACTAATTAGGTTGTAACCTCAAAGGCAAGGTGGGTATCCTGAATATGTCTTTGTCCTCTGCTCTGAGTACACCAGAATTATTTGGTGAGGGAGTGATTGAAAAGTAGATGATCATTGGGAAACCATGGATGGGCCGCCCCCTGGGTTTGCTTCTTTGCTTTAAAACAGTTGCTGCCTGGAGGCTTTGTCTCAGGACAGAAAAGGAGGGAGGAAGATGGGAAGGGTTGCAGAACAAGTCTGCTCTGACTTGCTTTATACTAATGGATTGCTCTGTACCTTCTTTGCACTGTCTCTGGCTTCAGAAGAAGTGCTTTAGTGGGCTTCTTACCTTTACTCGGTGGCATCTGTAAGCCTTCCCCAGTTTGCTCCCATTTGAGTTGTTTTCACCTCCTCCTCCTCTGTCCTTTTTTGTTAGTGTCTGCATTGTGGCACCTGTCACCTTTGGTCACAACAGTCCATGTGTCTGTCTCTTCTCCCTCCTTCACCCTGACTGTGGGTTACTTGAGATCTAGGATCTCACAGGATCTAGGTTGCCACAGGCCCTCAAGCCAGGCTTCCGAAGTGAAAGCATTGCTAATCTGTGGGACAGGTAGGCCAAGAAAGGACAGGAATGAAGGAATAGGCATTTGTAAAACCAAAAAGCAAAACCAAACACGACAAGAGACTAATCTCTGGCCCAAAAAACCAAACATCCTTTAGAACTTGTTCCTCATCCTCTTATCTCTCTTTCCCTTCAGCATTTGTCACTCTATAAGCCATGCAGACAAATTCTTCTCTCAGGACTGGTTAAGAGAAGCTGGAAACATGGTTGGGCTGGGTAGGGGGTAGGGAGTCAGAGGAAACATAAAACAATAAAGATGATTTAATTTATATCTGATTGCAGCAACCAGTTGGCTATGCCATCAATTATTATACCCTAGAAGTTATTAAAGAGCACCTCTGTCATGGGCACCCTATTAGCTAGGGATTTATGGAGCACAGAGCCACAGAAGGGAATATTGATATTTTACTCAGAACATCACCAGTGGATGTCTGCAT
Organism: Pedetes capensis; assembly: GCA_007922755.1. NCBI lineage: Eukaryota > Metazoa > Chordata > Mammalia > Rodentia > Pedetidae > Pedetes > Pedetes capensis. The sequence goes on from VMDO01003780.1 coordinate 79,603, forward strand.
TGTCTGTCTCTTGGCCCAATCTTTCCTCATATGCCCTCATTCTTGGATCCTGTACCCTCAGGTTCACCTCAAGAATGCTGTGCTTCTAAAGAATGCATGATGGTGGATAATCTTATTCACTGGTGCTTTGATCCATTTTGTGTCTGTTTTACCACCTATAGCTATGATATTCCTATTTTCCAGACATAGTTATTGGCTGATTCAAACTAGAGTTTTCTGTGTTATAAGTCATCCTTTGATAGGGCCTTTGCTTTCAATGGACTCTTTAAGAGAAAAAGGTCGCCTTTAGATTTCATGGCAGCTAGGTCCTATGTTGTAGCACAAGCCCTAGCGTCCAAGTCCTTAATTTTTATTGGTTTATCTTCCATCTTCTCTCCTTGAAACTCCATTGCAACTGGATCTCAGCCCTCCCTCAAGGAAACTTCCAGTTCCTAACACTGATCTCTGGACTTAATGCAAATGAATGAGTTGACATTAAAAGAACATTTCTTTTTAATACAGTTGCATGCTTTACTCATTCCTTGAAGCAGTTTATTCCTAATTATAACCAATTAGTATGTGTGATGCCAGGAAATAAAAAACAAATTGGATTTTTAAGTTTAAAACCTGCATAGGGGAAAATAATGATAGAGAGCAATCATGTCAATTTTTCCTTTGAAGATAACATTTTTTAAAACTAAGAGTTTCCACATTTTGATCCTTTGAAGTACCAAGTGACAACACAGGCAAGAAGATATGACACAAGAAAAGTGGCAATTTAGTTATTTAGCCAGGAGTGCAGAGTGAGGTGTTATTAATAAGTGGCTAGATCACACTTGACACTTTACAAAGTGACTTACAATCACACCTGCACATGTGCATGCATGCACAGATAGCGGCTGCATGGGGATGAGAGAGAGGGAAGAAGACAGAACTGGGTCTATTCTCCAGAGGTAAATCATGCTTTGGAGAGCATGGAATAAGAAAAGTGAAAACATGAAATGGCACAATCAGGAATTTAATCCATAAATAATAAGACACAGGCTAGGTTTATATGCATATGCTTAAATATAATCAACCTAGTTACACATACATGTGGATTTACAAGGTTTTATAATTTCTCCATGAGTATAGATTGCTCTTACTACTTGATCTTGCTGTTGAGGGAATCAACCTGTCTATGGGAACGACATTCAAGGCAGCATTGCACATTGGAGCTCTAGGTTTGGCTGTTGAGCTTCATGATGTCTCAAACAGCAGCCAGGAGAGGTAGCAGGTGGGTTTGGTTCTTTATTATGACTCTGGAAAGTCTGAGTATGTTCTTTTCATGAAATGTGTGAAAGCGTATTAAATCTGAAAGGAACCCAGAAGATGTGGGTCCAGTCTGGGTCAGAGAGGAGCAGGATCTGCTAACAAAAGTCCTATTGCTTCTCAGTGCCTAGAGACAGACCTGCCTCCCCAGAGCTCTGCCCACTCCTAATTGCCACTTGCTGAACTTGCAGTGTGCCTAGCTGCTGGCCCTGATACTGGTGATAAAGGTAAGGATGGGTGTATAACACCTTCCATCACTCTCACGCCTTTGGAAGTGGCCCTCTGTTATGGCCGGAAGTACCCTGTGGTTGAAATTAACATCCCTGCTTATTTCCTCTGATTCCAGACAATCAGATGTATTGCTCTATTGCAACAGATCAGGATCTGTACTGCTTGGACATGGAGTACAGATGATACTGTAGATTTCCCAAGGTGGAAGTCTTGTTCATTCAGGAAATACTGTGTTCCCTGTGTGCCAGTCTCCCTTCATGCATTGGGAATGACACAGAGAAGGAGTAGGATGTCATCTTGTTTTCTGTCAGAGACAGAGCAGTGACCACTAGGTAGAGATGCAGTGTTAGACTCTATAGTTCATCCTAGCTCCTAGCGTTCCCTTCAGATATTGGGGTGTCCTAACTCTCCCAACTTCTCACATTTCTGCTCCCTGCCTGGCCTCTGTGAGCCTTTGAGCACCCTCTGAACCACAGCTCTGCCATTCCACAGTAAGATACTGTTGGCTCTCAACAGTGAGAACAAGCTTGGTTTCAGGCCTCCAAACCTGTCCAGTCAGCTAGAGTCACTGATGCTTAGAGGACAAAATAAATTGGGGTATGCAATCAGGACAGAAGTATAAGGAGACAAATTTAGACTAAACAGAGAATATTGCAGGTCACAGCTGAGGATGTCAGAGGTGTGGAAGCTGGGGGAGGAGGAAGGGTAGCTTTAACTGGAGAGAGTGATTATGGAATTTAATTAGCTTCTCATTTTCATTTGCAGAAGGAACATTCAATTCACTTAACACCACTCCACGGGTCTTTGTCCTCTCATCCGTACCTAGGGGAAAGCAAATCCTGGTGTAATAGGGCATTTGGACAGCAGCAGATCTCTGCAGAGAGAGCATGTAGCTGGAAGAGTAGAAGCCTGGGTCCCAGGCTTGCCTCTGCCTCTGACAACTCCACGACCTTGGGTGCATTGCCTTGCCCCCTGGGGACCCTGGGCTCCATCTGCTAAAGATGAAAATGACATGAAATCATTTTAAAACTCTCTTTAATTCCAAAATATTGTATTTTGTTTTGGATGCCTATCCATACTATGGCTTAATAAGATACGCAGTTAAAATGTTGTGATTACCACAGCTCTACCAATATGAGTTTGAGCTGTAGAATCAGACAGACCTCAATTTTAGTGGTGCCTCTACCCTCTACACACTTACCTTTTCTCCACTTACTTAAAATTTCTAATCCTCATTTTATAAAACTAAGACAACAATAATAGTATTTGCTTTATAAACTTGCTTGTGGATTAAATAGGCTAATGTATTCAAAATACTTCACATTAGTATTTGGGACATAGCAAGACTCAGTAAACATTTAACTTATTATCATGTGGTCCTATTTACTACAAAGTTTTAGAATGTTGGATATTTTATGTAAGCTTTTTAAATGTGGGGGGGGAATCTCTTTTTAAAAAATTGCTTGGATGACATGCCTGGAGAAGTTTAATAGTGGGAAGCTAAGTAATGGGGTGGGACTGAAGTAGCTCCATGGAAATAAAGCATTTAATGCAGGAATAAATGAAATTGCCACCCAGAACTAACAGTCAGAGAGAGGTCTGCCTGGACTGTAATTAATGAATAAGATGGCCAAGATTTATAAGGATATTTTAAGGAATAACCATACTGCATGGAGCTATGGGGTTTATGCCTGGGCTGAAGTAAGATCAATTGGAAATCCATTAGGCCAAGATTTAGTAGGAGGGAATGAGGCGTCACTAGCACTGGGACTTTGTGTATGGCAGTCACCAGGAATGGTTTCTCTGGGGCATAGGCCATGCGGATGTGGGAAATAGTTGCTAAGTACTTGGGGCAGAGAGGAAGGAATAATAGGCCATGTCTCTTTACCTGTGTAGAAAATTCAGAAAAGAGATAGTGAGCCTGAGTTTCTAGAGAGCATTCTGGAAGCACCAGCTACAGCCAAAGGAGGTTTCCTTTCTGAGGAAGACTTTGGATGAAACTGAACTGAGCACTATGGCCATCCCACTGCCAAGAGCCTGGTTATCCTGAGGATGCATGTGCTTGTGTCCTGAGGTGGTGTATCAGCAAACCACAATCCTCTGCAGCCACTTCAGGCTATAGGCAGTGACACCTAGCATCACACCACATCATTCTAAGTAGCCCATCTGCACCTTGAGGTATTGAATTGGCCTAGGATTTGTTTTGTGGCATACCTTGTCTTCATCAGAGAGTGGTGCTCATCTTATCCCCCTAAGACCTCTGCTCTGTGGTGGGATTTGAGGGTTAAAAGTCCGTATATGTATTCAGTTCTTCCTTTGCTTAGTGCTCAAGGGGAAAGAAGGCCCAGGTCATGGCTGCCTGAGTCTCCTTGTACTTTACTTCTGAGTCTAGTACCCCAGGGAGATGCTCTCTCAGGATCATCCCTGGGGAAGGTTCCCTTGGTCTATGCCTTCATGGTTTTATGCCATACCAGCTTTGTTCATATCGTTCCTTCTGTCTGGATGTCCTTCTCCTAGGAGTCCAGCTTAGCTCCCTTAAGAGTCCATTTCTGGTCCAGCAGAAACCTTAGCTGCATAAACACCTGGTATAATGTATTCTTATTGTCCAAAGATTTAATATCTGAATCTTTCCATTTCTCTTGCTTGTACTATTTGTAGATCCTTGACTCTTCCTGTTTCCTGGTTTACCCATTCTTTAATCTTGACTCTTCTAAGTACGTACTCTGTGAAATATTTATTAACTACTTCCAGGGTTCAAATACAGTTCTTTAGCTTTGTTTTCTGGATGTGAGTTTTTTTTCTTCCTTGGTGATGGTTTGTTCTGAGGACAGAGCACCTGGGGTGATTCCTACCTTTCCATCAGTCTCCAGGATGTTGTTGTTGTTGTTAGGTGCCGTGGAATCGGTATCCGATTCATAGCGACCCTCATAGGGTTTTCAATGGCTGACCGTTTCAGGATTGCCTTGGGAGTGGATTGCCAGGCCCTTCTCCCATTTTTGCGGTGCTGGGAATTGAACTCAGGACCTCAGAGACTGCAGCTCAGCGCTCTACCAACTGAGCTAAATCCCAGCCTGTCTCCAAGATATGCACCATGTATTTGTATGGAATTTTACACTTTATTATTGCAAAATAGTTATCATTAATTGGGTGGTTACTTTGTGATGGATACTGTGCTGAACCCTTTGGATACATTATCACATTTTATGCTAAATTGTACCCTAAGCAGGCAAACTAAGGTTGAGAGAGTTTTAGTAGTCTGCCTAAGGTGACAAGATTAGTAGGCATAATTGTATCTACCTGGCTTCAAAGCTCATCTTTTAAGCATCTCACTTATTCAAGATCTGATTTGATCTCCTCAGTAATAGTACAAGATAGCCATCATTATCCCTACTTTGTAAATGGAAAAAATACACCAAGGAAAGTAAAATGAGTTGCCTAAAGTAACCCAATTAGAAAATAGAACATTAAGACTTGAATACAGGTATTTTGATTCTGTTTGCTTCCTAAACCACTGAATCATGGAGTTCATGTAGGATTTGGGGCTCCTGTGTACTTTTCTCATTTTCTGCAATTTGCGATCTGTGGCACCATGTTAGTTTCAGTTCCATTTCCTCTGTCTCTCCTCCCTCCTACTGAGGCTCCACAGGACAGGACTGCACAGCTTTGGTCTTTGCTGTGGAGAGTCATGAAGAAAGTGTGGCCTTATCCTACAGATAGATTATATAAATGATCCGTTTGCTCTGTGTGGTACCAAGAAGAGAGCTGAGAGGAGTGTTTTGCCAATAAGTGTAAGGAATCCTTGTAAAATCAAGCTATCTTCTGAGAACTCAGGGGATTGATTACACAATGAACTAGCCATTTACTTTGATGAATGAGTGTTTATTACATATTCATTGAACATCCATAGACATAAATTGTTGTTGTTGTAAGGTGCCTGACTCATAGCAACCCTATGTACAACAGGAAAAACAGTATTGTCAGTGCTTCTCTGGTATTTGTAGGGTTTTCAATGGCTGATTATTTTGGGGGAGTGTGTTGCCTAGTTCTTCTCCCAAGCCCACAGCACTTGGGGTTCCCAGGTGGTCTCACATCCAAGTACTAACTAGGCCCGACCCTGCTTAGCTTCCGAGATCTGACAGGATTGGACGCCACAGTGTTATGGCTTCAGGCAAAGAAACAGAGTACCATAAATACTTGCTGAGGATATAGATATAGCCAAAACACAGACTTGTCTTATCAGATCATAATCAGTGATCAGTGGAGGGAGGTTGAGCAAGACCTGCTAAATGGTACTACATACTTTGGCACTATCATGGTCTGAATATGAAATGTACCCCACAGGCTCATGTGACTGGATGCTTGGATGCTTGGTTCCTAGCTGAGGGTGTGATTTTGGGAAGTAGTGGAAATTTTTAGCAGGTGAGATCTAGCTGGAAGAAGTAGGTCACTTGGGGGCTGTGTGTTGTCCTTAGCCCTTCTCTGTCTCAAACTCTGCTTCTAGTCCACTGTGAGGTGACTAGCCTCTTCTGCCACATGCTCCCACCACCAGAATCATCTGCCCAAGTGCACGGGGCCAAGGAAACATGGACTGAACCCTCTGAAACAGTGAGCAAAGTAAATCAGTCCTTCCTTGAAGTTGTTCTGTCATGTACTTTGTCACAGTGAAAAGAAGTGTAACTAATATAGAACTATAATGCAGAGGGCACCAGAAAATGTATACATGTCTTGGCATGAAAGCTCTCCATTTTACTGTTTTAAGAATGGGTTGACAGTCTGATGTGACAGTAGAAATATAATCCAAAACATCATACTATACATTGCTACCATAATTCAATTCAACTTTGAAAGGTAATACATAGATAGTGTCTCTTAAAAATGTGTGTACATTTTTGGCACCCCCATTGTATGTAATATGAAGAGTATCCAAAGAGCAACATGTCTGTTAGTCATCTCTTTTTCCCCAGTGCCTGGCACAGTACATGGTACATATACACTGTCTCCAAATATGATGAGAGTAAGTGAATAAAGCCATGAGAATAGAAAGAATGTATATGACTTCCTTGGACAGGTCTAAAAATGAGTAGGAATTTATTTTGAAGAGAAGGTTAAAGAAAGGGAAAATATTCTAGGAAGAGAGAATGTGAGATTCTAAATGAATATGGCTCTGACTCTGGGAACTGCAATTGGAAAGGAGCTGAGGCAACGTTATGAAGGACCTTGAGTGTCAGGCTACAGAGTTCAAGTTTGCTTTTTAAATGATGGGAAAGAGAGAATGTGTTAAGTGGAGGAGTGACAGGGTCAGGCCTGCATTTAAAGGAAGAAAGGACTGGAGGAAGGTCTCTATGGGGCCATAGGCGAAGTGCACTTTGCTGCAGCCTTGCAATTGCTTGCATAGGGCATGTGGGATGGCACCTTGATGGATGAAAAGCCATCAATGAAGATGCTATTAGCTGAGGTAGGAAATTTGAAATGAAGAGGAGTTGTGGGGATGGGAACAAAGGGAAAGAAGAACCCAGAGATAATGACTTTCAAATATATCACGTTGAATTTGAGATGCTTTTGGGACAACCAGGTGGATGTACTCTGGAGACAAATATAGGCCTGGATTTTTTTTTTTTTTTTGAGAGAAGTATGATCTAGGAATTTAAATTTAAAAATTATCAACGTATAGGAATCATGCAGTGCATGTATGGATGAAGCCACTTTAAGAGAGGATGAATAGGGCTAGAGAATGCTTTTCTGGAGTTAACCATCTCGTAGACTGATAAAGCAGTCTAGAGCATCGAGTCTCCTTTGTGTGGAAGCACCTTTTCTGGGAATGTTGAAAAGATCCATTTTTATCTCTGATTTAGTGGGATGGAAAATCTTGAGACTGTTTTTACTTTAAAGAAACTCTCTGATTCATTCTCTCATTCTGACTAATACCAATCAGATCAATTCAGTTCAACACTGGAGAGGCCTCTGAGTACATGAGTCACTATACTATTCTAGGCACTGTAGGGTTTACAAAAGGAGTAAATTCTCCCTGCAAGGAACTTCCAACCTAGAGAACTGTCATCAAGAATATTAATGACTATAATGCAAGGTAGAGTAAAGTGACATTTACATCAACAAATTAAACACTATGAGTGCTCAAAGGATAGAATAATTAGTGATGGTTGACATTCAGAGGTGCCCCATAGAGAAGATGATCTTTGGGACAAACAGATTTATGACCAACAAAAATAGGAGAGGTTACTGACAGAAGAAATAATAAAAATCTAAGTGACAGAGGGATTTGGGCTGGTTGGTGGGAGAACACTGGGAGGCTTATCTGTGAAGATGGATTAGGGCCTCTAACGCCAGGGTGGAGAGACTATATTGGATTTCATAGTTTGAACAGCCAGAGCTCTTTTTCAGTGATATTTCAGGGGCCAATAGTAGGCCTTTCCCAATTTCAGAAAAAAGTGACTATTAGAAGGACTGTGATCCTTTTTCAAGGAGAAAGTTAATTGATTGACATTACAGAGTCGTCATATACGGCCAACCTCAAATTGAAAATCCACTTCTAAAGACAGATTCTGTTTGTTTAGAATCAAGACACAGCCCCAAATCCTATTTTCTTAGATCTAGATCTGTATTTTCTTAGCACATGATTCCCTTGAGGGGACTGCTCTTGTTTTTCTCAGGAGTCATTTGTTATTTCAAATATTGGCATCTTTGAGATAAGAGTTTTCTAAATCACATTTACAGAATGCTTGTAAACACTCCTCATGTTTAGAACAGCTTTCTTCATTGACCTTGTGCCATTGATGTGCTCCGAGCTACTTCAGGGCATTAAATTCCCCGAAGCTTTACCATGGAAACATATTCTCAAGCCATAACTCTTCTCTCCGCCTGGGCGTGGGCCGCCAACGTTTATGTGGCAGCTCCCTTAACCAGTCCAACAGGATTTTCAGTAAAACCTGAGCTGCCATAGGGATACAATATTTCTTTTCCTAATTGTTCATAATTTCATCCTATTTCTTCTAACAGCAATTGAAAATGACATTACACTCCCTTTTATGTCAGTTGATGATACATAATTCTCTCCTGGAACAGCTAACGACTGTATTTACTAACACATTAAAAAACATTGATGTGTATTCAGACCAGAGCCGTTTTTACACCAGTGTTTTATGTGCACATCAGATAGTGGAATGTTGAAAGGGGTTTTGCTCTTACAAAAAAGCTTTTCCCACTCTTGCAGATGCAATGTATGACTGAGAGTATGTAAATAACCAGATGCAGTGGTTATTCTCTGTATCACCTCCATAGCCCCTCTCTGGGCCCCAGGTCCATTGTCCTTCCCTGCACTGCTTTGTACGTGGAAGGCTGTCCAGTATAGATTGCATTCTCTGGGCCCCTTTGATCTTCTGGCTCCTGGTTGGGTTTGGCCAGCGGGTAACCCCAGCAGGAGATCAGAGGAAAGAAGGGAGAGAGAAATCATGGCATTTCTTTCTTGCTCTCTCCTTGCTTTAGTGTGCTGTTTCCGATAGTAGCTAGACACTGCTATGTCTATAGCATTCCCTGGGTTCTACCAATTGTCCCTTGGTCCCTTTTGCCCTAGTAGTGTAACTGCTTTCATCAGTGGCCAAACCCTGAGTGTCTCAGTATCCTCTCCCATCCCTCTGTAGGTGTGCCCTTCATTTGGGTCTCTGCATCTGAGCCATTTGGGGTGAATTCTATTTCCCACTGGGATTCTGATAGAAACACCAGGCATTGCAGTTTCTGAAGTTATTTGGCAGATGAACTATCTGTTCACCTTGGCCATAAGTGGCTTGGTTCTTTGTTTCATGACTGCCAAGGGGCCTACGATGGAAATATCACCAGAAGTATCAGTAATTAATTTTAGAAAATTGAAGCTTGCTGCTTTTTTTAAAAAATGAGGCTAGAATATCTACTTTGAATGGAGACACAATATATTGTATGTTTTATATGCGCAGCTTATGGGAACACATAAGATGGTGAAGGATCCATGTGAATAATGTGCTCACCAATGGGAAAAAAGGTCAGGAGAAGCACAGTGGATCAGCCTCATCTGATTCAGAGGACTCATATTTATAAGTGAGAAAAGAGAGGGTAGATGGAACATTGAAAAATACTCAAAGCTTGTGCTCATAAAGGATTGCTACTACTCATCTCTGTGATTGGGTTGAGATGGAATATTATAAAATTATATCCAATACCAAATGATCTTTTGTAAGAAATGCACAGATCGCTCAGTGTGAGAATCCCAGCAAGATCTAGCTCCTTTCTCAGGTCTGCCAGTATGAGATTTTGGCCAAATCATTGTGCCTCGATTTTACCCTTAGGTAAAGGGGGATAATTATATACATCTTAACTATTTCACAAGGTTGCTCTGACTATAGAACTTAATTTTATATGTGAAAGTACTGAGCTATGAATAGATATTATTCACTATTGGAATAAGATCTTTACCCTATTAGTAGAAGTGAAGGTTAAATGATGTTTTTCTTTCATGTGAAAAATGTATATTATTTGGAAACCAACAAAGCTTTCTGCCTGAGGCTGTATCTTGATGGTGCTCTTTGGAACTCAGAGCTCAGATGTAAATCTTCAAACCATTTTACCTATTCAGTGTCTTGTACACAGAGGGAGCTTGTATGTATTTAGGGATTGGGTTTATTTTATCCAGATTGGTTTGGGTATAATTAACATTTTAGTGATGCAATGACAGGTCAAAACACCCACGTGATATTTTTTTCCAGTAGCATCTTAATTTCAATTGGATCCTAATGGATAAGAGCTCATAGTCAGGATAAAGACTCAGAGTGATGGATGATTCCCACTGGACATCCCTAGAGATTAATGACACAGAGTGTACTGGTGCTTCTATTGTGTTCAGCCACCAATAGTGAGGCAGTATGTAGAAAATTCCTAATTTGGTAAAAATATTAGCAGACTTTTCATAAAGAAAAATGAAGATAATTAGGATCATCTCTCCCTGCCCAAAAGGGTAGAAAGGATATTTAACCATGAGAGAGATGCTATGAGGTCATTGAACTAAGCATGAACTCTGGCATCAGAAAAATTAACACTAACTACTTGACTTTGGGAGAGCTTAAAAAAAATCTAAAACCCTAAGTCTTACTTCTCCCAATTGTAAAATGGATATGAAAATACCAAGGGAGTTACTACATATTTTATTTATGTATATCTATATGTGTGTATATGTATGTATATGTGTGTGTATTTATATGTGTGTATATACATAATGTCTGGCGTAGAGAAAGTGCTTCATAGCAATTACTATTAATGAAACCAATAATCTGACTTCAATTTGTCATTCTTTCCCCAGAGTGTATTAATCAATGTAGGCTGTACTATGTTACAGTAACAAATAGCCCTGAAATATCTGTGGCTTAAAATGACAAAGGATTTTTCTCTGTCTTTATCATACACTATCATAGATGAGGTGGCTGTCTTTCAGCAGGTGCCTTAGGAATCAGAAGTTCTTTTCTCATGTAGCTACACCAGCCATGACTCATGGTTTCAAAGGGAAGAACAGAAGGGATGGAAGATACTGCCTTGGTACTATCAAAGACCAGGATTGGAAGTGGCTTTTGCCACTTCCATTTACCTTTTATTGATCAAAATTTAGTTGCATGGCCTCTGACCTAGTAGCACGGGAGTCTGGAAAATTTAGCTTTGCCCTATCCCCAGAAAATAAAAACGACCTGTCTTTGCCGTACATGGCAGATATTAGAGTCATTAGTCTTAAGAAAATGTATTGGTAAAATGCTTCCTTTTATGTTAGTTTCCTATTTTTTATTTTTATTTTTTTCAGTAAGATTATTTTATTGATAATGTTTATTGTACAGCTTCTTGTGTCTCATCATGACATTTCCATACAAGCATTTCATTCTACATTGCTCATGTTCACAGCATGTCAGCCTTTTGGTTTGTAAATCCCTTTACCTTTAGAAAAGTCAAGCATGTTCTAATCTGCCATGAATGGGGAAATTTAAATGAGATTGAACTTTGAGCCTCTTTCTACACCTGTCCTGGCCAAGCAGTAGTAGTAGGAATGGAGATCACCAGCCTGGGAAACTGAGAACATGTGGTGAACAATTGTTTGGCTCCAGGGACCTGCCAGAAAGTGCAGTAGTGTAAAGCTGTTTGGGCTTTAGCAGATAAAATAAGAGGCCCATAAAATCTTCAGAGATTAGGGAGAAAATGTCTGAGAGACCTGTGGTTATCACAGCAGCTCAAGGAAAGGAAGCTGTCATTGCATGTTGTTGAAATTGAGACTGTGATGACCACATGCCATCAGAGTTGTGACTAGGAATGAATCTTGGGAAATAGTTATTTTGACACCCAGGAAGAGCCTAGAACTTGAAAATAAAAAGCTTCAAATTATCCTATGCCTCTCTAAAAAACATGTTAGCCTGTTTTTTAAAGCTTTATGTATTTATTTATTTAACCACTAATCACATTCACATTTGAGATATTAGTAGTGAGAGGACCTAGGTTTTATATTCACTCTCTTATACTTTTTTGGAAAATTTGGGCCCCAAACTCATAAGTCTTATTCTGTCCTATCCCCATGTTTATGCTAATTCTCTCCCTCACTCTCTCTCTCTCATATATATATATATATAATATATATATATATATAATATATATATATATATAATATATATTCTATTTGAATCTTTGTTTCCATAAGCCTCTAACTCAACTATTATCTCTTCCATGAAGTCTTCCTTGGTGATGTCTGCCTAACAATGCTATCACTGATGAACTCGTAAAGCACATATTGTCTCCATGGCATTAGTGGACATTTAATCACACACCACCTTTCAACATTTCTGAGTTTATATCCTGTTATGATTATTGACCCTGTACTGTGAACATGCCTGCAGGCATAACACCCTGGCATTTGATCCTGTCAGATGTTGGAGTCTAAGTAGGGTCAGGCCTGGTTTTGGATAGTAGTCTTGGATAGTAGACTTCCTGGAAATATTGGGTGCTATAGGCTTGGGAGAAGGACCTGGCAGCCCACTCCCAAAAAGCAATCAGCAACGGAGAGCTCTCTGACTAGCAGAGAGGCACTGACGTAGTGCCAAGCATGGCACAGTCTCAGGGATTGTTTTGTTCCATTGTACATAGGGTTGTTATGAGTCAGAGCCATCTTGATGGCACCTAACAACAACAACAACAACAACACTGTGAACATGTCTGGTTCCTGAAGCCTGAGGTCTGGTGTGAAGCACAGGTAAGATGCTCTCTAAATACATATTATATCGATGAGGCATGTGGTAGTCCAAACAAGCAAGGAGAGAGAGGCTGACTTATGTAGTAAGAAATAAAAACATGCCACACCAGAGTTGTCTTTGTAAGAATGAAGATTTGGGGATATGTTCTTGAAAAGGTCTCTGCTGCTACTTTTCTGCAACTTTGAAAAGAGAGATGTAGTTCACAGATGTACCATCTTTTTTTCTCCTGGTAAGTGAAGTGCAGATAATTAAGTCTGAGCCTCATCAAACACATCTAGAAACACCCAGTTGTCAGTCTCCTATTGGGAGAATGAATCATGCTTGTGTACTTTGTGAGTCTGAAAGGAAATATACTCTCTATACAATCATAATTTTTTTCTGTGACGGCTGTTATTATTGTTCTTGGTACTGAAAATATAAATGGATCTGCACTCTCACAGGAAATAGGGGTTCCTGGGGACACTTGAAACTAGAGAGAACACTTATAGGGTAGTCAACATCTGTCTACCCAAGTCCAATGTCTGCAGAACCCATTGGGTTTTAAATCTTGAAACCAACTCTGAGTCAGTGCCAAGTACAATCACAATGACTCACTCACTCCTTGGAGCAGCTACTCCCCTCAGACTCTGAGCAACACTAGTGGGAACAACCTGACCAGTCACCTGCAAATTCAGACTCATCTACTTTTCTTTTGATTGAAAAAAATATTGAACATCTGCCGTGTGCCAGGTACAAGAGAAATAGAGCTGATTTTGGCCCTAGTGAAAAGGTGCATTGGGAAATATTAGTAAAATCAGTGGGTAGAATCAGAGATAAGGCTCAGCATGCCACAGCTTTAGATTCTGTTTACTGTTTGTTCTGAGCTATCATTTCTTGAGCATTCACTATGCATCAGAGGCTATGCTAAATTTTACATGTATTATCTCATTTAATTTGGGCAATATTCCTACTCTCCTTATTCATTCATTATTAAATACGTATTGAGCACCTACTAGGTGCTGACCATGTTCTAGGATCAGGGAATACAATAGAGTACACCATGGTCAAAATTGTACCTTGTATGATTGTGGTATCTGAGACAGATAATAATTAAAATAAGTAAAATAATCAGCAAGTTAGTTGGTGATAAGGTGTGAGGAAAAAATAACACAGAGAAGGAGGGCAGGGTAGCTGAGGCAGCCTTAGAGAGAAGGTAAACTCTGAGTAAAGACATGGAGGAGGTGAAGGAATGGGCCATCCACGTAGCTGCAGAAAAGAGCATTGCAGAGCGGGGAAGTTAAAAGTGCAAAGCCCTGCTGTATTAGTCATCTGTCATCACTGTAGTAGAAAAACCAACCTAAATAAACTTGTAGGGAAAGAGGTTTATGGGAGAATCAGTTCCTAGTGGTGGCAGGGCTGGCATGATGGCATCAGTGGCAAGGCCTATGTCAGATGATCTCACGGCATGGTGGGCCAGGAACAGAGAGAGACCAGGGCTGTGGGTCTGGGGTAAAATCTTCCAAAGGCCCACATCCAGGAAGATATTTCCTCTAAAGACCCACCTCCTAAAGTTCCACAACCTGCCAGGACAGTGCCATCAGCAGGGAACCAAATGAGATGATCTTTGGGAGACAATTTAGATACAAATCATAACATCTGGAGAACAGCAGGGAGGCCCATGTGGCTACAGCAGATAGAGAGCAAGCAGAGCATAGGGAGGCAAGATCATGAAGGCCTAAGGTGTTGATGTAAAGAATCTGGATTTTATGATGAGTAGGAAGTGAAGCAATTGGAGAGTCTCAGCAGAAAGGAAACATGATCTGACTCACTCTGGCTAGTGACTTGACTGAAGGAAGGTAGAGAGACAGAAATGAATGTAGTGACCCACATAAGAAATGTGGCTTGGACAAAATCCTAGCAGTGGACTTGTTGAAAAGAGGCTGGATGTAGGACATATCTTAATGGTAGAGCCAATTGAGGTTCCTGGTAGATTGGATATAGGATATAAGATAAAGATAATAATAGGTCCGATCAAATGAGGAAGAATGAAGATACTAGTTAATAAGATTGGGAAGAGGATGGGGGGGTTAAGGGAAAAAATGAGGAGTTCCATTCTTGATATGCTCTGTTTTAGAGGCTAGTGAGATATACAAGTGTGGAGTAGGGGATGCACAAATATGGACTTTAGGGAAGAGGTTCTCATTAGAGACATAGATTTTAAAAAGTCAACATGTAGATGGCATTTAAAGCTATGAGCTCGAATAAGGTCTCCAAGGGAGCGAAGAGCCTAATACTTTGGGCAATGAAACAACTTACCCAAGATGATATAGTTAGTCACTAATAGAGCAGAGATTCAAATCCTGGTCCATTTGACCCTCAAGGCTGTATTCTTCACCACTATAGAATCCTGTCTTCTCAGATGGCTGATGGTGAGTAGTTTTGCTGACTTTGACAGAGTGGAGAGTGGGGGCTGATGACAGCAGAGAATGACCAATTGGAGTCTGGAGGAATTCAAGTTTGAGAAGTCAAAAAGACTTCTGTTTATTCTCAGTTGTCTAGAGTGCATTGGCAGTAGCACATCACATTTTTAAAAGGGCTTAGGTTAAGAGTACTTAGTAGATTGCAGCTCTAATTCTTCATCTCTTCTTGGATCCATGAATTTGCCATGGAACAGTCCAGTTTTGTCCATTATAGTTTCACCAGTGTGACTTATTTTGGACAGTGGGATGCTCCTAGGCATGACCTGAGCAAAGGATTGGGAAGCTCTGCAGTGGCTGAGCTTGCTCTGTTGTGCCTCTTCCATTGTCACGAGAAAAACAAAGCTAGGCTAGCTTGCTGATTCCTGAAAGAAGACATGGAGACAAGCTGATTTGCATCACTGAGCCCCATGTAGGTCACTGGATTCCAGTCTGGCCATGTGACTGAAGCCAGCTGTGATTGGGAGAACAGCCCAGCCATGCCTGGCCAAGTTCAGCCTGGATCAACCCCTCCAAAGATCAGTGAGAATAGGATATTAAGTCACCACATTTTGGGGTGATTTGTTATGCCGCATATTTTTTGGCAATACCTGACTGAAACTGAACTTTGCAGGGTGCTTCCATAGACATTGTGTCTTAGGAGCCTCATAGCAATTTTGTGAGGTAGAAATTATTCCGTTTCCTCCTGCAAGTAGAAAACCCTCCTGGCTTACTCTAAAGTGCATGTTTGGTAAAGAAGAGAGCAAAAACGCAAGCAAAGATCAGCTTCTGCCTTCTTGAGTACCCCACTTTGCCTTCTCTCCCAATCAAAGAGCTGGAAGACAGATAAGAAGAAAGCAGCACTTTCCTGGTCAACCAAGAGTTCCTGATTTGCATAACTAATTCTTGATGTATTTTATTGGCTCTTAGTAAATACATGCAAGCACAAGCACATATCTTCCCTGGGAGATCTAAACCTGATTTTCTCTTATAGTTTGAACAGATGACTCTGTTCAGAATAATGGCAAGATTTAGAAGGTATCTTGGCTGTAACCACGAAAAAGAACCTGGGTGTGGTGGTTGGTGCATGCTTGTACTTGGGAGGCCGAGGTAGGAGGACCAAGAGTTTGAGGCCAATCTGGGTACATGTTGGGATCTATCTCAAAAAATAAAACAAACTCTATAACAACAAGAAAGGGAGAAAGGAAGAAAGGAAGGAAGGAAGGAAGGAAAACAAAGGAAGAAAGAAAGGAAGAAAGCAAAATAAAGAACGAAGAAAGGAAGAAAGAAAGGAAGAAAGCAAAATAAAGAACGAAGAAAGGAAGGAAGGGCCTATCCTGTTCTGTCCTTCAGCTTTGTGTGGCCCAGGACCTCTGCCTACCCATCCCACAAACTTTACATCCAAGTCCACATATATCTCCATTTCCCAAAGCAGCTCTCCTGTGGAGTGTGATGAATTCTAAGAGCATCTTATGTGAAATACAGAACAGCTTTTCCACTTCATGATCCACCCTCTCTGAAAATTAAAGCCACTTTTGAATTTCTTGCCATGGAAAACGTACCTAACACATTCCCAGGGTAGCCTTTATTTTTATTTGCATTTATAGGATGCCCAAATCGGAATATGATCCATCCAAACCTTCAAACAAGTGACTAGTACAGTAGTTCTTTTTGACAGAAAGCCTGGCATGTTAAATAGATGATAACTATTGGAGCTGTCTGTGGCTGCAGCAAACAGTGCTAGGTGAGAGACATCTCCAGGGCTGCAAGGCAAAGCAGGTTTTCATCCCCACCCATCTCAACCTCCATTCCCTTGCTGGTGAATGTCCCTTGCTGTTCCCTTGCTGTCTTCCCCTCCATCACACCTGCTTCTTTCCTACCACTGTAGCTGTGTTCACACCATTCTTCTGCCCCAGTGTACTTTCCCGGCCACTCCAATCAATGAACATCTACTGTGTCCTGCACTGTTCTGGGTGACATGCAAAAATAAAGGAAGACAAATAGGTGAAAATCAGAATGGCTGTGGACAAGAAACAAATCAGTGGCATCAGATGATGATGGGAATTGCAAAGACAGATAATGCAGACACAGGAATTAGATTTGGGGGGAAGGGCTCACTGAGAAGATGGTACATGAGCAATGACCTGAACAGGGCGAGAGTGAGCCATGCAGCTCTTTGGTGGGAGGCCAGGAGTGTGCCCACTGTGTTTGGAGACCAGAATGAATAAGGCTGGTAGGGAAGCTGTTGAAGATGAGACCAGGGAATTCGTAGAGGGCTGAATCATTTGAGCTTTGTAGAACACACTAAGAAGTGAGATGGGGAGCCAGAGGAGTGATATGATGTGACTCAGGTTTTATCTAGATTATCTTGACTTCTGTGTGTATAATAGTCTAAAGGGGGCTAGCTCAAGAGCAGAGATAATAACTAAAAGGGGATTACAATTATCAGGCAGGAGTTGATAGGTATTTGAACAAGGATGCTTGTGATGGAGGTAGGGGAAAGCACTCAGATTCTATATATCTTTCCATTGTAAAGCCCACTGAATTTGGATGAAGATATGAAAGAATGAAGATACAGGGTTTTGTAGGCCTGCAAACTGACATCTATTATCTTTGAAGGCTCAACTCTAGCACAAGCCACTTATCAGAAACTTTGTTGAGCTCTACAGGAATTTCTCATCCTCTCTTCTAAACAAATATCGTTCTTGTTGTTGTTAGGTGCCGTGGAGTCTGGTCAGACTCATGGCGACCTTATGTACAGCAGAACAAAACACTTCCCTATTCTGTGCCAGGCACACAATATTATTTATGTTTAATCCCATCACTGCAGATTCCGTGTCAATCCATCTAGTGAAGGGTTTTCCTTTTTTTTTTTTTTTTTGTTGGTCTGCCACTCTCCCAAACATGATGTCCTTCTCCAGTGATTGGTCCCTCCTGACTACATGCCCAAAATATGTAAGATGCAGTCTAGCCATCCTTGCTTCCAAGGAGCACTCTGGTTGCACTTCCTCTAGGACAGATCTGTTGATTCTTTTGGCAGTCCATGGTATATTCAATATTTGCTTCCAGCACCATAATTCAAAAGCATCAATACTGCCCTTAATTGAGATCTTTCATTTTTATGCTTCTAATCTATCTTCCCAAGAAGGTTACAAACTGTTAAAGAGTTTGTCATGGTTTGAATATAAAGTGGCCCCAAAGGTCATGTGCTTTAATATTTGGTCTCCAGCTGATGGTGCCATTTGTGAAGGCCTTGGAACTTTGGAGGAGGGTCTTAGACTTGCAGAAATAATGTCACTGGGGGGGTGCCTTTGGAGGTTATTACCCCAGACCCACAGATCAACATGCTGTCTGCTTCCTGCTTGCATAGATATAAGGTTGTATGCCATGGACCCTACTGCCTGCCACTGCCACACCTGCCCCACCACCATTATGGATGAATCTAATTGTTAGCTTCCAATAAACCTTTCCCCCCCTAAATTTATTTGGGTTGTTTTTTTTTGCTACAGTGATGACAGCTAACTAATACAGAGCTGCAACAGTGTCAGTAGCTTCTCATTAGTTCCTTAAGTTCAAGAAACATGGTCTAGCACAAAGGGAACAGAAATTATCTTCTGATTATGAATTGTTATAGGATCATAGAGTCTAGTATTACCACCTAGGAGGGGCTTGTTACCCTCAGAGGGATGGGAGTGTGTGTGTGTGTGTGTGTGTGTGTGTGTGTGTGTGTGTGTGTAGCATCCAGGGTCTAAACACGTGTGTAGTACAAGTGTTATCCAATGAGCTGACTGAGGTCCTTTGTCTTTACAGCCATGGAAACCATGTGTACGCAAGGAGTTGCTCTTCTAGAATTGGTAGTCTTGGGCCCATGCGTGCCAAACACTTATAGGCTGGGCTGATAGATTCAGAGGCTTATAGCTCCATTCCCTGAGAATTAGAGACCTCTGGCTCCTCTCTTTAAGAGCCAGAGACATAGCTATGAGTGCTCAGATTGGAGGCTTATTGCTCTGGGGTTTGATTGCCAGTGGCTTGGTACTCAGCAGCTAGTGGGGTCATTGGCTTTCAGCTGCAGCTAGTGGGGGCAGCATTCAGCAGCAATCAGCAGCAACTACTATTATAGATCTTAAGCATTGGGTGTTGGGATCCTCAGCTTCCCAATCTTCCAGTGCCTGGGGCCCACAGTCCTTGGCCTCCCTTAGGCCTTCTCTATATTTCTGCCATCCTTTGTTGTGTTTGCCAGCACTGCTCCCCCACCCTTGGTCACTCTGGAACTCTTCAGCAGCCTTCTCCCTACTACTGCTGTTGCTGTCACCACCACTATTACCACTGCTTGTTGTCACTGCCACTTCCTTTGTGTGTTACCAGTTCAGTTGGCTCTACCTCTACCCAGGATACAGACCACAAGTAGGCAAGAAAAGATTATTCAGGAGAACTTTTTATTGGGCCCAATGTTGTAACACCAGGGTACATCACAGGAAGGTGTCTCCCTGCTGACTCAAAAAGTGAGCTGAACTGCCTGGTTATACAGCCAGGAGCGGACGTGTCATCAGTATGGTATGCAGATAAGGAATTGTATTTGCCACCAATCATAGCACAGCTTCCAATTCCACTAATCACAGGCCCCACATAGGGACCAATCACAGGCCTTGCATAATAAGATACAATTGCAAGTCTCACATTGCATAAATCACTGGCTTCATGCTGAGTTACTGTGGAGGTGCTCCCCCTCTCATCCTGAGGGAGAATAACTGCAGGATCATTTAAAGTTCACTGAGGCTTTTCTTCTCTGAAATGGTTATCTGGACCAGTCATGACTGGAGTGAAGCCTCCTAGATCAGGCATTCTGGCTTGGGTTACAGTGATCTTGAGAGCTGGAGTTCTCTTAAAAGTGATCATAAAGTGTCCAACAGCAGGCTGCCATGGGGGAAGTCCAGTCAGTTGCCAGAGATGGAGCTGCATGGCTGATAGTTCTCCTGGAACCACAGGCTGCCAGACATAAGGGAAGGGTCTATCCATTGCCATTCAAAAGCCTGCATGGCTGCTTCTAGTGATTTCATTCATTCACAGAAGAAAAGTTATAGGGTGCATACAATGAAGACTTCAAGCTCAAACAAAACTAACATTCTGTCACAGCATTTAATGGTGCTCAACAACATTTAGCAGTGTTTAACAGGGCATAACCCCTGTCCCACTGCCATAGGCAGAGTTGGGTCTCTCTGACATGTCTCACAGGCACTGTGACCAGATCTGTGTCCAGGGGAACAGTGGGATTCTACCAGAATGCACCCTGATGTGTGCACAGAGTACTAAAGATGGAATGATGCAACCATGGTAAATAAAGAGAAAAATATAAAAACAAAACAGTAAGATGTCTTCAAGCAATGGCTAGAGTGATTTTTACCTTTATTAATTTTAATGCTCATAATAATTCACAACATCTGTTTATCTCAAAAGAGTCCCCTCCCATATTGGGGATTAACTCCCTTATTTCTTTCGTTGAGAAAGTTACTATTTATTTCTCTGAAATCAGGTATGTGTGTGGGGAAGTATGTATATATAGTTTGGCTTCAAGCCTTATCAGTCATTCTTGATCTCCCACCAGGCCACAATAGATGGATAAGGAGACAGAGAAGGACAAAATTCCATGCAGTGAGGGACATATGGCTGGTCAGGAAGGATTTGTTGCTTCTTTGATACATGGCCCTCAGGACTGGGGAATCAGATCCTTGTTTCAAAGTTAGTAGAGAGTCTTAGAAAAAGTGAAACCTCCTGTGGGTGATTCAGCTGTTGACCAGTGTGTTTCCAAACTCTAGACTGAAGTCTAATAATAGGATATGAAATGAATTCAATGGGGGTGAAAATGGCATTTAAAAATGGGATAAAGTAGAATACAAAATTGAAAATGCCTTCATGAAGTAATAATGGTCCTATTTGGGGAATCTTTTTTGTTCCACTTTGGTATATTTACAGATATGTGTTTATGTATGTCATAGGTCACAATGTCAAATGTCTTTCCCAAAAGAAAATTACCATTCAAGATAATTTGGAAGCAAGTGTAAGATCTAATTTAGAGGGAAACACTTTATTCCTTAAGCCCTCTCCCCAAATACTAAGCAAAGAGTGTTCTGCATTTTCTAGGAGGCAGCTGGATTTGTGTACCAAACTCTCCCTTGTATCTCTTACAGGGAATAACTGTGAGCTTCGACTCAGAAAATACACACACCTTCACTTGGAACACATCCCTCTTATCCTCCACCCCGTCCTCCCAAAGGCATCCCTAAGTTCCTGGAGGGGCTCAGAACTCAATGCTCATCCAAGGATGAAATCCAAGAAAAAGAAGTTGTCATTTTCTTGCCTGAAGCTGCCCATAAACCTTCCTGGGAAAGGCCTTCTCCTTCCTCCCTACCACATAATACTGTTTGTTGGAGCTTTTATTAAGCATGCACTTCTAAGCAAGGAGCATTGACTTGCCTTTAATTGAGGCATAATAATTAGAGCATTAGCACATTAGGAGGGTGAGACAGCATGTTTAGCTTCTGTGATTAATTATCTGAGGATTGTAATAGGTGTTAAGACATTAATTATGCTGGCATGTTTACTGCTCTAGGTTGCACTGGCAATGCTTTGCCATGGCAATTGTAACATGTCGAAGTTGTAGCAAGTCCACAGGTGGAGCCTTTGGGTCCCATGCGCACGTCTGTGGAACATCCCAGGTTCTGTCTACAGTACAGAGCCTGAGACCATGCCTGCTACTCTTCTTCCTGGTCTTGTGTGGACTCTGGATGTTGTAGAACTATTTTTTTCTCTTCACATAGATTAAGTGAAACAAGACACTGAGCTCTGCAAGTTCAGTGGCTTTTCAGCCCTTTGTTGTTAATTGCTATCAAGTTGTGCCTGATTTATAGAGACCCTCATAGGGTTTTCAATGGGTGATTGTTTCGGGATTGCTTCAGGAGTGAATTGCCAAGTCCTCCCATTTTTGTGGTGCTGGGGATGGGACCCATGTCTCAGAGAATGTAGTGTGGCATTCTACCAACTGAGCTAAACTCCAGCCCCATTTCAACCCTAGCAGTCAGTAAAAATGTAAAAGATGCCACAAGTCTTAGGTACATCTAGGCTATTGGATCTTTCCGTTAGGCTACCCTGCAGAGGTGAGCCTTCTTTCTCTGTGGGCAGGTGATCTTCCCTATGGGGAAGCCTGGGCTTCTGAACAGAGGGGAAGAAGGGCAGAAGCCAGCGTGGATAGAAGCCTGGGAGGGAAGGCTCTTCCATCCTACTGTATAGTCAAGGGCTGTGGCCATCTTATTGGGAAGGCATATACCTAGGCTGAGTGTGCAGAAAGTAATGGCAGCGAACAACTATGTATGACTTAACTAGATGACAGGACTTTGTATTAAGGGAGACAAGCAACCTAGGGAACCTGACCTCATAGACCTCATTTGCTAAGTGTTCTAGCCTTTCTGTGCACATCCTTCCTTGGGAAACATTTACTTGTCCCTGCTGAGAGAGGAGGGCAGGAGACAAGCCCAGGAGGTCTTGCTGAATAGTCAAGTGTTAAAAGTCAACATTTAGTTAAGCCAAATCTTACAATTAGAATGAACTTCTGGGTTACAAAACTACACAATAAATTCCATTTTTATAAAACTGGTTATTTGAAAAGTATTACTACAGTAAAATTTTAAAAATTGGACATTATGGGGTTGTTGTTATTGTTAGGTGCCACGGAGGTCCAGTCAGGTCCTACTTGTAACAATCCTCATGGAGTTTTCAGTGGCTGGTTGTTTCAGAATTGCTTCTGGAGTGGATTGCCATGTCTTTCTCCCATTTTTGCAGTGCTGGGGGTCAAATCCAGGGCCTCAGAGAGTGCAAAACAGCACTCTACCAACTGAGTTAAATCCCAATTTGACATTATGGGGTTGTTGTTGTTGTTGTTGTTAGGTGCTGTCGAGTTGAGTCCAACTCATAGCGACCCTCATAGGGTTTTCAATGGCTGGCTGTCTCAGGATTGCTTTGAGAGTGGGTCGCCACGTCCTCCCATTTTGCGGTGTTGGGAATAGAACTTGGGACCTCAGAGACTGCAGAGCAGCGCTCTACCAACTGAACTAAATCCCAGCCCACATTACAGGGTAGGAGTAATAAATTCTCTGTTCTCCTAGCCACTAGCTCAGATGTGAGTTTACCAGGTTGTACAACTACCATCCTGAAGCCTTGCTCATGCTTAGCCAAGGCAGTTGTACGGGCAGGAATCATGGCCTAAAACAATGTAAATAAATAGCCAATGTATTTCTATAAGATTCTTCTGTTTAATCTTATAAATGTGAGATTTCCAAAAATAGTAGCAAAGATTAAAAATATGATTTTATCTCATCTGTATTACTGTCTTCACTTGCTATTTACACTGTAACAGTGTAACTACTACAACTACAAATGTAGATGCAAAAATGGTACAATCCTTTCCCTAAAGTGGTTTGGATTACACACCCCTTATTAACTCACCATTCATTTTTCTGTTTCCCCATATTTAGCAATTTGAAAATTCTAAATAGTTTTGTTCATAGAATTAACAGCTTTTGTAATCACCATTAATTTCTGTGGCATTTTACTCTTGTGATAACAAATGGATATTTAAACTGTAACTGAGTAGAATTTCAGCATATAAGATTTGCACTCCAAGGTCCATATGGAGTGCTTTCTTATAACTTGAAGGTAAATGATCAAGCCGGGCATGGTGGGACATGCCTATAATCCCCACACTCAGTAGGCTGAGACAAGAGGATCATGAGTTAGAGGCCCGAGGCAGGCTGTGCGATTTAGTGGGCCTCTGTCTCAAAATAAAAAATATAGAGAAGTTTGGGGGATCTGCAGCTCAGTGGGAGATCATTTGCCTTACATGTGTGAGGCTCTGAATTCAACCCCCCAGTATGGCAAAAAAAAAAAAAAAAGTAACCGTAAATTTAAATGACATGGCTTATTCATTTTACTAGATTACCCTGACTAGAACAACTAGTGACCCAGACAAATACAATCTCATCACTTACATATAAGGTCAAGGGTCTCAGAAATGATGCTGAAAGGGACTTCAGTTTGCTTGTCTTCCAATGGCCACAAGCTCAAACAAAATAGCAGATTGTGGAAAAACACCAAGCCTGAAGGCCGACTTTGATGCATCCCAATCCAATTTGTTAAAACGCAGCTGCAGCTTCTGTATGGGGTGAATTACCATCGTCAAGTATTTGGGGCCAGATTCTGCTGGGCAGGGTGGAGAAGGCATCATTTAAACATGGGGAGCTGAGATGCATGACCACACAGAATCAAGATCGAGTCTAGCCCTGAGCTCCTCACTTTGACCAACATCTTGCCATGGCGACATGGGAAGAGTAGAGGAGTGTGATTGTCAGCTCCAGATGGAACTGGTGGGAATGGTGAATCTTCAGAGCCCTGGAAAGGCTTGCAAATGTGGGGAGGAATAAGATAGGGTCCTCTTTAGTTGTACCTCCTACTGCCCCACTCTAGAAAGTTTCCTCTTCAGCTTCATTGTAAACTGGGAGTGAGTTTTTGTGAGCCTGTTCACACTCGGGGTGGTTAGTGTCTGCCCTGCCTTGCAAGTCACAGATAATGTGAGGCTGCAGAGCACATGGCTGACCTCCACGTGAAGGCTGGATGGCTTTGGATCTTCTGGAGCATATCGTCTCTCAGCTCAAAGCTTTTCCCCTCACTTGCCTGTCCTTTCTGGCTGCTTATTCTGCTCAGAGCATTAAATATAGCACAGTTGGTTAAATCCCACTAGACCATCCCAGAGCTCAGAAGGTGGAAGTTATCATTATTAAATACAATTCAAGCCTTCCACACATAACTGAGTATAGCAAACATTAAAAATTAATGCCTCTAATAATAAAACCCACAATAACGATGCTGTTATGACTAATTGTAATTTACTGCAAACTGGTGGTGTGTTAAGTGCTGCAAAGAACATAAAGGTAAAAAACACCCTTCTTTGAACATCATGGGCTGAATGATTTCCCCACTCCTGATGTTAACTGCTCTTTGATACTTAGTTACAGAGTGATCAGCCAGACCACCTTCTTCCTGGTTATAGGATAAGTCTGCCCTTTGACAGTTGGGGGAGGAAGCAGGAAGTCTTTGAACCATTGCATGGGCTATGATACCCATTTTCTTCTGTGATCCACAAGATTATGATCCTCAGGGCATTCAATATTATTAGTTATCTTTTCAGGTATGCATCAGTCTTTTTACTAGGGGATAAGTCCCTTGAAATTTAGACTATTTTGTATCTCCCAATGACTGTCACAGCGTCTTAATTTGCTTTATGCTCCGAGCTTTTCAAATGGAATTGTGTATGTGTGTGCATGTTTTTTAACCCCTACCAAACTGCACATTCTTTGAAGTTAAAGCTACAATTACTTAATGAAATATTAAGCTATATTTACTTTTCTCATGGCTCTGATATTCTTACCCATTAGACATGTGGTTCCCTTATTCATTCATTCATTCATCAAATACTAGTTATTGCCTTATACTAAGAACTATGCCAATTGCTAAGGATACATGGGCAAACCAGACAAGCAAATCTATGCCTTCTTGGAATGTGTTTTCTAATAGGATAGGCAGCAATGAAGTAGGCATATGAGTAGGCTATTTATTGTGGCCTTCAGACCACAGTAAAGAATGGTATGTGAATTAGGGGTAAAAGATAAATCAGGGGAAGGAGGATACCTCAAAAAGAGTAAAGCAGGGGAAATCTCTGCCACAGGGAGATGTGGGCATGAGCTATAGGTGCCTTGGGAGTGTGGTTGAGGCCAATTGCTGAAACCTGCTAATTTGCTCTAATTTATTTATTCATTCACTTCATCCTTTGTCATTTTTTTGACCCATTGAGTGTGGGGCTCTGAGTCAAGGATGCAGAGATGAAAATGACATAATTCTTGTCCTATGGGAATTTACGATCTATTGATAGACAGGAACATGGAGACAGAATTACAGTGGATTCTGATGAGCACCAGGGTTAAGGACCCAGGATTATGGCTCTCAGTGTGGGAGGCTATGGCCTCGCTCCCGGCTTGAGGCCCTCAGTGACCATTTATGGAACTATATTGTGTAGCATGGGTTGGATAGAAGTCACCGTTAGGGGAGGGAAAGCTGGCTGGCACACAATGGGGCAGAAATTATTGCCCATTTGAACAACTTCGTGCTTTAAATAGGGCTCTGGTCAGGACCTATACAGAAACCTCCTTCTTCATTTGAATTTGCTCCCTGCAGAATTAATTGCCGAAGTCTTGTAGAAAGCATCAGGGAAGTATTATTTGCCCAGAAGACGTTTGGATTTAGTGAGATTTGTGCCTATGACATAATTCTGAGAGGCGGAGCCAGATTGGAGGCCCTCCTTGTTTCTCAGCCTGTTAGAATGCTTAATTCAGATAGATATCACATACACAGTATGTGAATATACATATTTGTGTGTTTGACTGACTTCTGGTCTAGAGCCAAAGAAGAAAAAAGGACTTGGGGTTTCTAAAAGCCTGCACTCTCTGTTCCCTAAAAGACAATGTGCCACAGGAATTTCAAAAGACGGTTTAAAAGGAGAAATGTAGGATTCTGCGTTCTTGGTTATTGTATATAAATCACTTCCTTGTCTGAAAGATCATGTTCCATAGGGACCAGCAAGTAACTGCTGAATATTGTTGGTGTCAGCGCCATGGAGTGAATTGAGTTCTTCCCCCCTGTGGGGGGTTGGCTGTGTCTAGAACACTAAGCGCAGGAGGTGGGCATTAATTAGGGCTAACAGCCTATTAATTGGAGCTGCCTTTCTTCCTCCTTCCATTCTCTAGGCCTGAGATTGTCAGAGGCTCATTTTCACTGAAGCGTCATAATTAATGCCGCGCCTAATGTGAAAGGCAGATGAGGTTGAAGCCCAAAATAGCTCAGACCTACCCATGGGTGTATGTGTACAGAGCTGTGGGGAGCAGGAGTGGGAAGAGAGGAGGCTGGCATTTCATTTGACCTCCCCATGCTTTCCTTTCACAGAGGGAGCTTGGGGGTCAGTACTGTGATCCTCCCTCCTGTTCCTGGAGTGAGACTCTGAAATATTGAACTATTCACTGATGGACCAGGCTTCAGAATCCTGGGCTCTGGAAGCCAAAGGAACCACAAGTGGCAAGTCTCAAATTGCCCACTTTCCCTTTTTCTGGGTTGTAAGAGAAAATTTTATTTCACGTGAGGCTGATATCTTTTTTGGGTGGAAGCTCAGGGACCTGGGAGGGCTGGTAAATGTAATAGTGTCTGCAAAGCCCTCAGAGTGCCTTGGAAGAAAATTCAAGGTATTTCTCTTATTACTGCTGGTCTTCCAATTCCCCTGAACTCTGAGAACCCATTTAAGTGATTACTTCATGAGGAGGCTGGTAGAAAAGCAAATCTAATATATTTCTTCACCTGGCAGCTCCCACACAGCAAAAGACCTTAGGTGCATTTACAATCCTATCATATTCTCACTCCTTCCCCCCTTGGTTCTGCTTAGTGCATAATGAACTAAACACTTAGAATTTATTTACTAAGAAGACCAGATTCCATGAACCTTCCAGCAGGTGGCTTGCACACATGCACAAATATTTACTTAATTCTGTAACACCGGAAGGCTGGGATTTAGCTCAGTTGGTAGAGCACTGCTCTGTAGTCTCTGAGGTCCCGAGTTCGATTCCTAGCATTGCAAAAATGTGAGAGGGACAGGGCAATCCACTCCCAGGCAATCCTGAAACAATCAGCCATTGAAAACCCTATGAGAGTCACTATGAGTCGGACATGACTCGAGGGCATCTAACAACGACAATAACACCAAAGAACCAGGAGGAAGTAAGATAAAAGCATGCATTTGCCTCATCTCAATGCCAGGTCCCTAGTTATGAAAGAAAGACAGCAAGAAAAGAAAAAAACAGAAATGTTGAATAGTCTTTTTTCTCTAAATTGGAATTCCTTGATGACACTCATTTGGAGCATCAAGACAAAAGGTCATTGGCATCATTTCCATCCTGAGCCATTCATCCCAAGAGGATCTCTAACTCTATTCAGTTTGCCTCCTCCCAACAAAGGGAGGTATCAGAGGAATGTCACATAATTCTAGATGTAAAGAGAAAAAACATAGTGATTAGTTGCTAACTGGGTGAGGGATGATTGACACATTGGGGATATTGTCTTACTGAATATCCAGCTACAGGGTGCTTCTTGACTTGGCAAACCCACATCATGTAGCTCCCCCTGGTGAGGATGGGAAATGGCATCAGGGTACTCACAGTTAGCTCCACACTCACAAGTGCTGGAGGTACCACATGAAGAAAATAGCTACCTTATTCTGCAGATGTTTTTCATGCCCTAGTGTTTTGTTTTGTTTTGTGATTCTCTCATTTGAGCAGTGATCTACAGTCATTCAGTTACTTCTTCATACAGTTCTCTGGATCATTTGGATTTTTATTCTGATGCTTAGCTATGTTGCCTTGGTTGTTAGGTGCTGTCAAGTCTGGTCTGACTCCTAGTGACACTATGTACAGCACAACGAAACAATCCTTGACTCTGTGCCAAGCACTCAATCTTTTTTATGTGTACACCCATTGTTGCAGCGACTGTGTCAGTCCACTTAGTTGAAGATCTTCCTTTTTTTTTTTTTGTTAATCTGCCACTCCCCCAAACATGATATTCTTCTCCAGGGATTGGTTCCTCTTGACAACATGTCCAAAATATATCAGATGCAGTCTAGACATGCTTGCTTCCAAGGAGCGCTCTGGTTGCACTTCTAGGATGGATCTGTTGGTTCTTTCTGTAGTCCACGATATATTCAATATTCATCTCCAGCACCATAATTCAAAAGCATCAATTCTTCTCCTGTCTCCCTTATTCAGTGTCTACCTTTCATAACCATATGATGCAACTGAAAATACCATGGCATGAGTCAGGCACACTTTCATCTTCAATATGACATCTTTGCTTTTCAACACTTTAAAGAGGTCTTTTGCAATAGCTTTTCCCAGTGTAATGCAACTTTTAATTTCTTGACTGCTGCTTCCATGAGTGTTGATTGTAGAACCAAGTAAAGCAAAATCTTGGACAATCTCAGTCTTTTCACCATTTATCATGAAATTGTTTACTGACCCAGTTTTAAGAATTTTTTTTTTCTTGGTGTTGAGTTGCAATCCACACTGAAGGCTGTGTTCTTTGATCTTCATTAGTAACTGTTTCAAATCCTTTTCAGTTTCAGCAAGCAGATTTTTGTCATCTGCATAATGCAGGATGTTAATGAGACTTCCTCCAATCCTGTTGCCACACTCTTCATAAAGTCCAGGTTCTTGGATTATTTGCTCAGCATGGAGATTGAAAATGTGTGCTGAAAGGATACAGCCCTGACACACAACTTTCTTGACTTTAAATCAGGCAATGCTTCCTTGTTCTGTTTGAATGACTGCCTTCTGGCCCATGTACAGATTCCTCTTGAATACAATTAAACCTTTAGTATTCCCATTCTTCACAATGTTATCCATAATTTGTTGTGATCCATACAGTCAAATGCCTTTGTATAGTCAATAAAACATAGATATCTTTCTGCTATTCTCTGCTTTTGGCTAATACTCATCTGACATCAGCAATGATGTCTATGGTTCCATGCTGTCTTCTAGAATCTGGCTTGATTTTCCAAAAGTTCCCTGTCTACAAACTGCTGCAGTTGTTTTCAAATGATCTTTAGCAAAACAAAATTTTTTTTTTTTTTGTGGTACTGGGGGTTGAACCCAGGGCCTCGCGCCTGCATGCTTTGCAAGTGCTGGACCACTGAGCTGTGCCCCCAGCCCATTTATTTTTACTTTTTGAGACAGGGTCTCACTAAGTTACGCAGACTGCCTCTGGTCTTGAATTTACGATCCTCCTGCCTCCACCTCCCAAGCCACTGGGATTACAGGCATGCACCACCATGCCTGGTATCTTTAGCAAAATTTTAAAGCTTGGTAGAATGGGCCTGAATTATTATAGAGTTATGTTTTCTGATTTTCAAATTCCCATTGAAATTTGGTAATTGACCTGACCTGAAGTACTCATGAAGTATTTCTGAGCCAAAGCCAGTCAATGTAAATATCTTAGGGTTACTTGGGAAGAGTGACTGGGTAGCTATGAACATAATATTGGGTACTTTTGTGGCTGACTAGCAGCGAGGGTGGGAGATGGTGTTTAGCTGTACACATTGTATGGCCCTAATGAACCTGCTTTGAGGGATATATACCTGATCAACTAGCTATTTTGTTGCTTGAATAGAGTATCTGCACGGAGTCCAGTGTTCTGGTTTTGAAGGTAACACTAAGATGTTTTGAAGAAAACATGATTTGTTCTCTGTATTGCTATTGTTGGGTGTAGTCGAGTTGGATCTGACTCATAGTGACCCTATGTACAACAGAATGAAACACTACCCAATCCTGTGCCATGCACATAAATTTATGTTTGAGCCCAATGTTGTAGCCAGTATCTTTCTTCTCATTTTGAGTCACGCTACACCAGCAAGGGGCTGGGATTTAGCTCAGTTGGTAGAGTGCTATGCTGCAGTCTCTGAGGTCCCAATTTCAATTCTCAGCACCACAAAAATGGCAATCCACTCCCAAGGCAATCCCGAAACAGTCTGCCATTGAAAACCCTATGAGGGTCGCTATGAGTCAGATACCGACTTGACGGCACTTAACAACACCACCAGCAGCAGCAAAAGGAAGTTCCAGGGGCTTTGCTGCATTCCTGCCATTAAGATTGACTCTACATTGAGAAGGCAGCTCTTTCTCAATCATTTCCTGAATGCCTTCCAGTCTGGGGGGCTCATTTTTCAGCACTATATTTGACAATGCTTCTTTGCTATCCATAGGGTTTTCAATGGTTAATTGTTTCAGGAGTGGGCTGCTGAGTCTTTCTCTCTAGTCTGTCTTAATCTGGAAGCTCAGCCAAAACCTCTGCATTATGGGTAGCCCTACTGGTGTCTGAAGTGCTAATGTCTGAAATACTGTTGCCATAGCTTTCAGCATCACAGCCACACATAAGCCCCCACTGTATGACAAACTGACAGATACATGGGGGTGCTCTCTATATACTGAACTTTAAAAGCCCCACATTTATGTACTTTCTCCATAATAAATCTTTAGTGGCTAGCACTCTTCACTATTTTTTGGCAATAATAGCAGAATTAATGGATATTTTTGGGGGGAGACAGGGAAGCAATATGAGAAGAAAATTGAGATACTAGTATGTATTAGATGGGGCTGGGGCTTAGCTCAGTTGGTAGAGTACTGCTCTTTACTCACTGAGGACCCAAGTTTGATCCCCAGCACCACAAAAACAGGAGAATCACATGGCAATCCCCTCCCCAAGTAATCCCAAAATAATCAGCCATTGAAAGCCCTATGAGGGTTGCTATGAGTTGGAACTGACTTGAGGGAATCTAACAACAACAACAACAACAACAACAGTACGTATTGGAGAATTTCCTTTAATTTGTTTCATTCACTTTTGAGTTATCCTTAATGTGAGTATTCTTCATAATTTAAGATATCATGAATATTACAAATCCCACATATGTCCCATATGGTAGAATTTGAAAGTTGAACTTCCTTTCTTCTTTCCTTCCTTCCCTCCTTCCTTCCCTGCTTCATTCCTTCCTTCTCTCTATCCATCCTTCCTTCCTTCCTCCCAGGGGGTTGAACCCAGGGCCTCACCCATGATTTCTAAGTGCTCTATTACTGAGCCACACTCCCAGCTCATTTTTAAAATCTTTATATCTTGAGACAGGCAAGGTCTCCCTAAGTTACTCAGGCTGTCTCTAGCTTCAGACTTGTGATCCTCCTGCCTTCACCTGCAGAGTCAGTGGGATTACAGGCATGTGCCACCATGCTCAGCTGAGGTTAACATCTTCAAGTAAAGGATGGAAGAGATCTTTGTGGACTTTGCCCCATCCAATCCTCTGCTTAATGGAGCTCCCTTTCCTCTGTGTGTATATTTAGTTGTGATTAGATGGTGGGATACTGATGAGTGCCAGGTCAATAATATGACTCCCCAGGGAAGCCAGTTACCCATGCAGAGAAAAGAACCACAGACTTAATCTCTATATTTGGCAGATCACCTATAGCCAGGAACTACAGCAGTTACAAAGTATACATGAGCATATCCACTGTTTCCTTCATTCCTTTATCTTTTGGTTTATTCATTCTTTGCTTATTCCTTCCTTTTTGTTTCTGTCAGTTCAGGGTGCCAAAACAAAATGCTAAAGACTTTCCACCAGTTCTTCTTCAGGGCAGGCCTGCTTCTGTGTATTGAGTGGGTCACCCTGGCCTGCGAAAGCCAGAGAGGTGGTCCTACTCTTTGAAACAAGGGTAGAACCAGCCCTGACACCTGGGCTTGTGGTGGGAGCAGAAGCCTTGATGATCTCTAAATCTTTGAGGGTGCTCATGTACTTTGCTCATGCTTGCGATCTCTCTCTCTCCTTTCTCTTCCTCTCTCTCTCTCTTTCCCTCTCTTACCCCTTCTCCCCCTCTGTGGGGGCACGTACCTCCCAGTCCAGCCTGGATGTTCAGATGGGTGACACTGCTATGAACACAGATAACTAAACACAAGTCACTGGGGATCCTTGGGTGAGGGGTACAGACTCTGGTGGCCCTTGGGGCTGCCCAGAGAGGGAGAAAGGAAAAAGCCTTGGGCACTTTTGCCTTGTGGGGGCAAACACAGCTCTCTATTGTCTCTCTGCCCTGATAAGGGCGGAGAGAAACCCAAACAAGTGCACAGCTATAACAAGTGTTAACAGCCTAAGTGCTGCAGCTCTATATTTCCTTGGGGGCAGCGGCAGCTCTTCTGCCTCAGCGCTGGGATTGGAGACTGTTCTCAGCTTCAGCCTCTTGGCGTTGGGTCCAAGAGGCTTTCCTCAGCTTGCTTGTAGTCCATCTTTCCTTGAGAGCACTGTCTAGTTGTCCTAATCTCAGTGATCATGAGGAGAGATGCTTCCATGTTGCTGGTCAAATCCAGAGAGAGTCCTTTCCTTGCCGATGGTCCATAGCAGAGAAAGCTGCTACAGTGCAGCTCCTTATATAGCTCGTCCCCGAATAGCTTGAGCCATTGAGCCAATCAATCAATTTGAGTCCAATTGTCCAATCAGGTTCAGGGGATTTATGAAAGGTTTTGTATAAATGTCCAATCAAATTACTTTCATCTTCCCTAGATTTCTAATTTACAAACCATATCTTCAAAAGCCGTTTACCCAGTTTTGGTTTTTTTGCCAATTTCCTCCCTACACCCCTCTTCCCCTGTCTCCATTCCTCCCCCTCCCTGTCTCCCCCACTCCCCCTCTCACCCCTCCCCCTGCTTTCTTCCCTCACTCTCATTCTTTTTTTCTCTTTCTTTCCCTCCCTCCCTTTTTTCCTTTCTTGTTTGATCAGGTCTTACTATGTAGCCCAGGCTGACCTCTAACTCTCTATCCTCTTGCCTCAGCTTCTCAAGTGCTAGGATTACAGGTGTGAGCCACCACACCCAGCTGTGGCCAGTCTTTCTCTTACTTAAAGAATAACACATGTTACAGATGGAGAGCTCTATGGTCTGGTCTTGTAAAACCAAAGAAGTCTGGCTGACTTGGATCATTATGTTATGCTTTCTCTGTCTCCTTTAGTTTAAACTGGCAATGTCTGTGTTGGCATAATCCCATCTCTACTTCTGGATTCCACTGAAATGGCCCATTAAGTCTGTGAGTCACACTTAAGATTATTTGAACGGGGGACAGTGCTGGGGTTTGAACCCAGAGCCTTGAGAATGTTAGGCAGACACTCTACCACTGAGCTACATCCCCAGCCCCACATCCATTGTTTTATCAAATGGTTCAGCCACACCCTTACTGTTCTCTGCAGAACAAGACTCATTTTTGGTGATGAGATAGTTTCAGAATTTTCCAAATCTTCAAGTTCTTGTTCCTTTTTGGCTAATAATTCCTTCTTTAATTCATCTCTTTCTTTACTATAGGCAAACAAAAGGAGCTAAGCTGCTCCTTCAAGAGTTTGTTTAGAAAGATTTTCAGCTAAATATCAAATTCCATTGTTTGCAAATTCTACCTTCTGCAAGACTCAAGAAACAGTTCAGCCAGGTTCTTTTCCTCTTTATCACAAGGATCACCTTTTTTTCAAGTTCCCATTTGTTCCTTTCTTCTGTCTAAGGCTATTTGTATTTCTAACATTCATATTTCTAGCATAAGTCTCGATTCCAGCTTTTACTATAACAAAGTTCCAAAGTCACTTCTGCATTTTTATATTTTTTGTTTTGGAGCAGTTACTCCTGTTAGTACCAAAATCTGTCTTAGTTAGCTTGGGCTGCCATAGTAAAATACATAGGTTTGGCTGCATGAAGAAAAAGGGAATGAACAAGATCTCTTGTGCTTCTCTTCTTAAAAGGGTACTAACCTATCATGGGAGTCCCAACCCCCTTAGGGTTATCTAACCCCAATTACTTCCTAAAGGTCCTGTCTCCAAATACTATCACACTGAGATTAGGACTTCAGCAATGAATTTTGAGAGGTAGACAAATATTCAGTCCATGCCTTTTCCTTCCTTTCCTTCCTCCTTTCATCCCTCCTTTGCTTTCTCCCTTCCCTTTCACTTTTCCCCTCCTTCCTTCCTTTCTTCTATCAATCATTTTTAAAAGATCATTTTATTAACCCGCATGTAATGAAGGTCTTCTATGGATGAGTTACACTGTTAGGGATTGTTGGTATGACTGTAAACTAACATAGGCTTTGCTTCAGAGACCTAGTGGGGAGAGAGTGGGGAGAAAATATAGAAGGCCAGCATGGTGTGAGAATAGTAGAGTTATGCCTGAAGTGTTATGAAATTAGAGAGGTGAAATATAAACCTGCACAAATATCAACCCCTAACTTGGGTGTGGAGGTGGAATTGGGCTTGGTACTACAGGGAGAAGGGATTTACAGAGGAAGAGTGTGAAGATATGTAATATTATAGAATATGCAATGAAAAGTTTCCCTTGAATGGAAAGAACTGGGTGACTGGGAATGTCAACAGCTGAGGCTGGGAAGGTATGCAAGAAGTGGATCATGAATCCCTTCCTGGGCCTTGGTACAGAATTTGAATTTATCTTGAAGATATTAAAAGGCACTGAAGGTTTTAAACAAAATAGTATCATAAAACAGATTTGCATTTTTAGGCTGCAGGTGAATTTAGGAAGGTGATGTGTATGTAGACAAAACTGAAAGCAGAGAAACAATTATGATGAAATATATTCTCAATGCCTAAAGCCCTACCACAGTGGTGTCCAATCCTGTCAAAAGTAAGCAGGCTCACGCTTGGTTGGTACTTGGGTGGGAGACTGACTGGAAACACCAGGTGCTGTATGCTTGGGAGAAGGACCTGGCAACTCACTCCCCCCCAAAAAAAATCAGCCATTGAAAACCCTATAAATAGGAGAGAAGCATGACAATAGTGTTTCATCTATTGTACATAAGGTCACTATGAGTTGGACACCGACTTGACAGCACCTAATAACAACAACAACATACTCTCAGCATTAGTCTTAGTGATAGGTGGGAAGATCAGTAGCAGCACTTTTCCCCTACTGGATATTACATAGAGATGAATAAGATAAGCAAAACTATTAAGGTTTGGATAAAATATATATGGATCTGCATAATATTCAAGGAAAGATGCTCATCAATGTGGAAGATAGGTTCTAGAAAACTTGGTAATTAAGGAAGAAAATAAATTTGATAACAATGAAACTTTCACCCTTTTAAATCACTTATATATCTGGTTATGTTTTCTTTCCCTTTATTTGTCAAAATTAACACTACCAACTATTCTAAAATGATGCTGCATACTGGGTTTGAGGAAGGGCATTAACTCCCTGTGACAGAGAGAGCATGGTTTGTCATAATTGATGGTGATAAATATTGTGAGGTCGTGGACTACAAGCATTTGTGATGATATACTTTTAAAAATTTTCCTCTGACCTTGAACTAGAACCAAGGAGTAATTGGGAATATTATTAGGCTTTCTAAATTTTCCTGGAGACTTTCCATTTTAGATTCCTAAAATTCAGCTAACATGATTCAAAGATTTCCTATTTTTCAAGTGAAAATTTATCCATTTACTACTGTCTGGATAGGTAAAATACTAATGAATGACATTTCCTCTAATCTTGTACAGAAAAAAAAAATACATGCTGTTCACTCATTCCTCCCTCCCAGAATGGACGAAAGACATTTAATTTGCATGTCAATTTCTTTTGCCAGAAGTCAGTAACCCCCAGTATTTTTAGCTCCTTTTGAAAGTCCATTAGTTACCTCGCTTTTTCTTGAGACCTTTCCTGCTTTATGCACTGGCATCAGCCTATTTCTGTTTTCTGCCAGGACCAGTGAGAGAGTTGCTGTGGCTGTTCCTCTTTCATCCACCTTCCTGGGTAGAAACACTTTCTAGATTCTCTTGAGCCTCTTCCTATCTTTTTACTTTCTCTTTACTAACTCTTATTCTCATTTCCTCTCTACAAACATTAGAGAGGGTTTTAGAGTATATGTTAATTCCAAATAGCCTCCCCCATACTCCACAGCTTCAGTATCTCACACCTGATTGTGAAGAGAACATGATTGATTCTTGCAGAAGTAGGACATGAGAACTGTGTGGGATTAATACTGTACTATGACACAGAATTTGTAGGCACATAGTGATGAACACTACATTTAAAAGAGCTATAATTCTGGTTGATAGAGTATGATTACCTGATTTTAAATCCAAGCAGATTATAGGGTAAAAACAACTTCTGGTGGAAAGGTCTTCATAGTTTATTAAACACTTAGTAGGAAGTTGGAAACATACTGAGCAGAAGAATGGGTAGTGTCAATTCTGTTTCACCACTTGAAATTTGGGGCTTACTGTCATTGGATGTCATAAAAAAGAAAATGAACAGAGTGATTATCACTCTTCTAATTTCTACATGTCTTATATTTACTGCCAAGAGAAGTGATTGTCTATCAGGCCTAAGTATGACACTTGCATATAGGCATTAAATAGTTAAGGAGAAAGGCCCAATTTATATATGATAAATTGAAATAGACCATTTTTTATCACACTAACAGATTTGAACTTCAGTTTTTAGCTGAGGACATTTACTATGTAAGGCAAGTTAGCCACAGATGATTAGGCATTCAAACAATGAGAGAAGGTTTTCCAGGAAGTTCAGAAAATATTCATTTCCCTCCTAGAATCATGCAACATTTAAAACAAAGTGAAACTATTCTCTTGTGGAGCAGGAGTAGGCATTTGATGAATTATACAGGTAATCACATGACCGATTAACCTGCATTGCAAATATTTGTGCAGTAGCAATTAGAGGTAAAAGTAGAAACAGAGAAGTGACTGAAGTAGAAAGACACTGGACTTCTGCATAGAAATTAAAGTGCAGATGCTTTGGTGGCCACTGGCTGCAGAGAGGGGGTTTTCACTCCACTCCAGTCTCAGTACTTTAGGAATGTTTTCCTAAGATTGATTTATTATTTCATCCAAAGTATCTGATAAATTTCCAGATTCACTGACATAGAAATACTATGACAAATATTTTCCCCAAAGAAATAATAATTTAGAAAATTATTTGCTTTGTAAAATTTTTCTAGCCATAGCTCCACCCTCTTTTTTGAAGTAAAAAAGATTTAGAAATTTTAAGTTTTTATTTTATTGAATTTTGGAAAATGTACAACATCGCAAGCAAGATATATAAAACTTTCATCACCCAGAAGACTGTCTCAGGCCAATTCTAGTCAATTTCCACATCCAAAAGGTAGCTAGTGATCTAATTCTTGTCACCATAGTTTAATCTCACATGTACTTGAACATTATAAAAATGGAATTGTATACTAGTACTTATGTTTTGTTTTAAGGCAATATTGTAGAATTTATTCAAATTGGTACACATTTCAGGTTTTTTTGTATTGAATATTTCATGAAATGAATAAATTGCAATGTGTTTATTCTTTTGCTGCCGGGCGTTTATATTTTTTCTAATTTTTAGTTATGAATAATGCTATGAATGATGTCCTTGAATGGTACAATTTTTAATTGTGATGATGTCTAAATCAACATTATCTGATTTATGACCTATTTGGTTTCACATCCAATAACTCCAAGCCTAGGGGACATTATTTTTCTCCTTTATTTTCTTCTACAAGTTTTATAGTTTTAATTTTACATTTATACATATGATCCATTTTGAGTTGTTTATTCATTATTTGAAGTGAGGTTGCCAGTTTATTATTTTTTGAAATTGAATTTCCAATTGTCCCAACACCCTTTCAATAAGCATGGATGTGCTTGCTTATTACACAGTGCTTATTGTTGTATTGAGTTAGATTCCTTTGTGTATATATCCAGGAAAGGTATGGCTAGATCATATGATAGCTCTATTTTTCATTTTTGGAGGAACCGCCATACTGATTTCAAACGTGGCTGGACTAATTACATTCACACCAACAGTGTAAAAGTGGTCCTTACCCCC
Organism: Pedetes capensis; assembly: GCA_007922755.1. Lineage (NCBI taxonomy): Eukaryota > Metazoa > Chordata > Mammalia > Rodentia > Pedetidae > Pedetes > Pedetes capensis. The sequence continues at coordinate 118,370 of VMDO01003780.1, forward strand.
ACTCTCACATTCTCACCAGCACTTTTTGTTGTTTCTTTTGTTGATGCTAGCCATTCTGAGTGGAATTAGATGGAATCTCAATGTTGTTTTGATGTGCATTCCCCTGATGGATAAGGATGTTGATATTTTTTCATGTCAGCCATTTTTATACTTCTTTTGAGAACTGTTTAATTCATTTGTTCATTTTTAATTGGATAATTTGCTTTTTAGTATTTAACTTTTTGAATCCTTTATATGTTCTGAATACTAATTCCCTGTCAGATAAATAGCTGGGAAAGATTTTATCCATTCTGTAGGCCGTCTCTTCACTCTGTCAATGTTTTACTGGGCAGAGGCTTTTTAATTTCATGCAATTTCATTTCTTCTTGCTATTATTTACTAGGTTATTGGAGTCCTAATCAGAAAGTTGTTGCCTATGTCTGTATCTTGAAATGATTTCCAAACGCTATCCTCTGTTAGTTTTGAAGTTTTTGGTCTTACATTAAGGTCCTTAATCCACTTAAATATGATTTTTGCATGGGGTGAGAGCCAGAGATCTATTTTGATTTTTCTACATGCAGATATACAGTTTTCCCAGCACCACTTGTTGCAGAAGCTATCTTTTTCCAACATAGCTTTTGGTACTTTTATCAAAAATCAGATGGCTATAGTTGCATAGGTTTATTTATGGATCCTTTATTTTATTCTGTTGGTCTACATGTTTGTTTCTGTGCCAGTAGCATTCTGGTTTTCTTACTATGACTCAGTAGTTTGCTGTATATTCTTGAGTTTAAGCTATACCCTTTCAAAAGTTTTAAAGGGTTACAAAATAAGATATGGATTAGAGTAGTGAGAGGATTGGATTTGTAGTCTACTCAGTTGAAAGCTGGGTCAAGAGCATCAGTCATGCATCCAATTGACACATAATTCTAATTTGCATCTGATTTTGTAACCATCTAGAACTGTTGAAAGGGTATGGATTTGATTCAACAATATATGATAATTTGAAATCAGTTATTATGATACCTCTAGAATTGCTTCTTTTACTCAGGATTGCTTTGGTGCTTCCACATGAACTTTAATTGAATTTACATCAAATCTGTAGATTGCTTTTAGTAATATAGCCATTTTCAAAATATTCTGCCTACCCATGAACATAGGAGGCCTTTCTATTTTCTAATGCCATCTTCAATTTTCTGCAGTGTTTTAAAGTTAAGTTTATTCTTTTTATTTTATTTTATTTTATTTTATTTTATCGAGATTATTGGGACTGTTTTCCTGATTTCTTTCTTGTTGTTGTTGTTGTTAGGTGCCGTCGAGTCGGCATCCGATTTCTTTCTTAGCAGGTTCATAATAGGTGCATGAAACAGCTACTGATTTTTTAAATGTGTTGATTTTGTATTCTTCTTTGGTGAAAGTGTTGATCAGATCTATGAGTTTTCTAGTAGAGTCTTTATGATTTTTTAACTAAAGAATCATATCATCTTCAAACAGGGACAATTTGAATTCTTTCTTCCCTATTTTATCCCTTTCAATTCTTTCTCTTGCCTTATTTCTCTGGATAAGACTTTAATCACCATATTGAATAGAGTGGAGAGGGTGGACATGCTACTCTTGTTCTTGATTTTAAAATAAATGCTTTCAGAATTTGCACATTCACTGTAGTGTTGGCTATATGTTTGACATATACAGCCTGTATTACATTGGGGTATGTTCATTTTATTCTTAATTTCTTCAAGGCTTTTTATCATGAATTGATGTTGAAATTTGTCAAAGGCTTTTTCTGAACCTATTGAGAGGATCATGTGATTTCTGTCCTGACTCTATGTGCTGTATGACAGTTATTAATTCCTGTATGTTGAACCATCCTTGCATTCTTGGAAAGAAACCAATTTGATTGTGGTGTACAAGCTTTTTAACATGTTTAATTAGTTTGCAATCATTTTATTGAGAAATTTTGTGTTTTTATTCATCAGGGAAATTTGGCTATGGCCCCTCCCTCTCCTCTCCCCTCCCCTCTCCTCTCTCATTGTTATGTTCTTATATGCTTTAGGTGTCAGAGTAATAATGGCTTTTGTAGAAGTGGTTTGTTTGTATTCTTTCCCTTTCTATTTTGTGGACTAGTTTGAAAAGCATTGGTATTCTTTAAATGTCTTTTAGAATCCAACAGTGGGGCTTGGGATGTAGCTCAGTGGTAGAGTACCTGCCTTGTATGTGTGAGGCTATGGATTTGATCCTCAGCACTACATAAAAAAATAGAATTCAACAGTGATTCCATTTGGTACTAGGAAATAATAAGAGCCCTCTACTGTGGATCCAATCTGAACATAATTCTAATCCACATCTGATTTTTTAAGCCCTCTAAAATTGATGAAATTGTGCAGATTAAAGAATATACAGTATATGTTTTGAAGTATTCCCTGGTGATCCTCAGGATTTCATTGATATCTGTTATCTGTCCTCTTTTTCATCTCTAATAATGTTATTTTTGGTTTTCTTTCTTTTGGTTAATTTGGCTAAGAGTTTGTTAATCTGGTTTATTTTTTCAAAGAACCAACAGTTTCATTTTTTTGTATTATTACTTTAGTCTCCATTTCATTAATTTCTACCTTATATTTGTTATTTCTTTATGTCTACTAATTTAGAGTTTGGCTTGTTCTTTTTCTAAGACCTTGAGGTTTATCATTAAGTTACTTATTTGAATTCTCTCTGATTTTTTAATGTAAGCTCTCATAGCTGTAAATTTCTTCTCAGTACTGCCTTTGCTGTATCCCAAAGGTTGTAGTAAGTTGTGTTTTCATTTTCATTTTAGTCTATGAATTTTTAAATTTCTTCCCTGATTTCTTCAATGATCCACACATCATTCAAGAATGCATTGTTCAATCTCCCTGTTTGCATACTTTATTTCTATTGATTTCTAGTTTTATAGTATTATCTGATGAGACACAAGAAATTCTTTTTTTTTCTTTTGAATTTTTAAAGGTTTACCTTATAGCCTAAAATGTGGTTTATTTTGGAGAAAGTTCCGTGTGCTGCTGAGAAGAATTTGTATTCTGCAGTTGTTGGATGGGATATTGTATAGATGTCTGTTAAGTACAGTTGATCTATGGTGCACTATAACTCTGGTTTCTTTGTTGTTGTTGTTGTTTTTTGTCTAGATGGTCTACTTATTGTTTAGAGTGGGGCATTGAAGTTACCATTATTACTGTATCTTGATCTATCTCTCCTTTCATATCCAGGAGTATTTGTGTCATGAAATTGGGTGCACCAAAGTTCAGTGCACATATACTTACAATTGTTATATCTTCTTGATGGTTTCTTCCCTTTATCATTATGTTGTGACCTTCTTTATGTCTTCTGATGCATTTTGCCTTGAAGTCTACTTTGTCAGATAGGAGTACAGCTACTTCTGCTTTTTCTTTGTTTTTCCTTGCTTGGTAAACCATTTTCCTTCCTTTCAGTTTCAATCTGTTTATGTCCTTGCCAGTGAGGTGTGTTTCTTGTAGACAACAAAGAGTTGGCTCTTGTTTTTCAATCCAATTAGCTAGACTTTGTCTGTTGTTTGGAGAGCTAGGGCCATTTACATTTAGGGTTATTTCAAGGTATTTGCTGATGCCTGTAATTTGTTGTTTTCCTCCTTGGTTTGACTACTGTTTTTTCTGTTCTTTCTCCCTTATTTATATTAGGATTTGCTGGTTTAATGAGTTGGACATCTTGGAATATTTCCTAGTTGTCCTTTATCTTTTCCTCTCTTGAAATTTATTCTTTCCTGTGTTCTTTTCTGTGTGACTATCTTCCTGCTCTGTGTGTAGGATTCCTTTAAGTATCTTCTGTAATGATTGCTTAGTAACCATTGATTGCTTTAGTTTTTGCTTATCTCAGAAGGTCTTTATTTCTCCATTGATTTTAAAAGCCAACTTTGTTGGATATGGTAAGATTGTTTAGCAGTTATTTACTCTCAGAGTTTTACATTTATCATTCCATGCTTTCCTGACTTTCAGGGTTTCTGATGGACATCTGGTATTATTCTGTTGAGTTTGCCTTTGTGAGTTGGTGGTTTTCTCTTGCAGCATTTAATATTGTTTCTTTGTTCTGTAGTCTTGGCATTTTAACTATAATGTGACAGAGGTTCTTTTCTGGCCATGTCTATTTGAGGTTTTAAACACTCCTGTACATGGATGTCAATATATTTCCCTAGCTTTGGGAAGTTTACTGTTGTTCTTTCATTGAATAAGTTTTCAGTGCCCTTAGTTTGTATGTCATTCACTACTACTCCATGAACTCTTAGGTTTGGTCTTGATCGTGTCTCAGAACTTTTTTCCCCCAGAAGTCTTATTTTATTAGTAACTTTTTAGGGTACAACTTAATGGGCTTCATTATGACATTTCCATACATACATATCATTGTACCTTGTTCATGTTCACCTCTGCAATTAAACTCTCATTCCCCCATCCTGTCCCTCCACCAATAGTTGCATGCCTTATTTGTGTATCTATCTATCCACCTATCTATCTATCTGTCTATCTATCTATCTATCTCCCAACTTTACCTTAAGGGAAAAATATATGATATTTCATTTCTTTTTTCCCATTACTCATTCTTCTTGCCCCTCCCTTTTCTCTTTAGGTCATTTTCTTTCCCTGCACATGCCCCATCTATTTTCTATTTTCATGACATATGTAGTTTAACTGGGAGAAGGAAATGTGAATCCACTCCTGAAGCAATCCCCAAACAATCAGCCATTGGAAACCCTATGAGGGTCACTATGAGTTGGACCTGACTCAATGGCACCTAACACCAACACCGACAAAATACATTTTAATAGGGCTGGGGTTTAGCTTGGTTGATACAGTGCTGCTCTGTGCTCTCTGAAGCCCTGGGTTTGATCCTCAGCACTGCAAAAATGGGAGAATGACATGGAAATCCACTCTTGAAGCAATCCCGAAACAATCAGCCATTGAAAACCCTACATACAGTAGCTATGAAGCAGACCTAACTCAATAACACCTAACAAAAAACAACATCAAAAGCAACATGTATTTTAAAATTGAATTTATATTGAAGTGTAACATCAACATTTAAGAGAAAACATGTGATGTTTGTCTTTTTGGTCTGGCTTATTTTCCTTAAAATGGTGATTTCCAATCCAACAATTTTCCAGCAAATGCCATAAATTTGTCCTTCTTTATGCCTGAATAAAACTCCAGTGTGTATATACTCCATAATTTCCTCATCTCTTCATCTGTTGATGGACACCTAAGTTGATTCCGTATTCTGGCTACTGTGAATAGTGCCGCTATAAACATGGATGAGCAAATATCTCTATGGCTTGTTGACTTGAGTATGTGGCATTGTTAGGTCAGAAGATAGTTCTATTTTTAGTTTTTTAAGGAATCTCCATACTGATTTCCACAGTGGTCTTACCAACCTGCATTTCCACCAAAAGTGTGGTAGAATTTCTTTCTCTTCAAATCTTTGCCAGAAATTGTGGTTGATGGTAGTCATTCTGAGTGGGTTGAGATGGTATCTCAATGTAGTTTTGATTTGCATGCCCTTGATGGCTAAGAATATTAACCATTTTTTTCATATTGTTGTTGGCCATTTGTATTTCTTCTTTTGAGAACTCTTTGTTCAGTTCACTTGCCTATTTTTGACAGGATACCTTGCTTTTTTGGTTTAATTTTTAGAGCTATTTATATATTCTAGATATTAGTCCCCTGTTTGGTGTGATCCTGACAGATTTCCCCCATTCTGTATTGTCTCTTCACCCTGAGAATTGTTTTCTTTGCTATGCAAAAGCTTTTTAATTTCATGGATTTCTATTTGTCAATTGTTACTATAGATTCTTGCACTATTGAGGTCCTAGTCAGAAATTTTTTGCCTATGCCTATGTCTTCACACGTTTTATCTATGTTTTCTTTAGCAGCTTCAAAGTTTCTGGCCTTAAGTTAAGGTCTTTGGTCCATTTTGAGCTGATTTATTTTGTAGAAGATGAGAGTGTCTAGTTTTAGTCTTATACATGAGGATTTTTCAGTGATTGACAATATCCATATGCCTACAAGGAGGATTAGTTAATATGACTATTATTCAAATTTACACACCCCCCCCCCAAGGCCACAAATGAAGATTGGGAGGATCTTTACCATCTTCTGCAATCTGAAGTGGATTGAACATGCAATCAGGATGTACTGATACTTGCTGGTGACTGGAATGCAAAAGTTGGAAACAAAGAAGAAGGGTTAGGCGTCAGAAAATATATCCTTGGTGACAGAAATGATGCTGGAGATTGCGTGATAGAATTTTGTCAGACCAATTACCTTTTCATTGAAAATACCTTTTTTCACCAACATAAATTGTGGCTCTACACATGTACTTCAACAGGTAGAATATACAGGAACCAAATTAACTACACTTGTGGAAAGAAATGATGGAAAATCTCCCTATCAAATACCAGAACAAGACCAGGTGCTGACTGTGGATAAGACGATTACCTGCTTATATGCCAGTTCAAACTGAAACTAACGAAAATTAGAACAAGTGTATGAGAGCCAAGGTATGATCTTGAGTATATCCCACCTGAGTTCAGAGACTAACTCAAGAATATATTTGAATTATTATACACAAATGATAAAAGACCAAATGAGTTGTGACATGACATCAAAGACATCATTCATGAGGAAAGAAAAAAGGTTATTAAAAAGAAAGGAAAAAAGGAAAAGAACAAATTGCATGTCAAAAGAGACTCAAACTTGCCATTGGATGTTGAGCAGCTAAAGTAAAAGGAAGACATGATGAAGTTAAGGAACTAAAAAGAAGAATCCAAAGGGCAACTCAAGAAGACAAAATCAAATATTTTAATGACATGTGCAAAGAGCTGGAGACAGAAAACCAAAAGGGAAAAACACACTCTGTTTTTCTCAAGCTTAAGAAATTATAGGAAAAAATTCAAAGCTGGGGTGGCAATAGTGAAAGATTGTACAGGGAAAATATTAAGTGATGCAGGAAACAGCTAAAGAAGATGGAAAGAATACACAGAGACATAATACAAAAAGAATTGAGGGATGACCAACCATTTCAAGAGGTTGCACATGATGAGGAACCAATGGATGAAGTGGAAGCTGCCTTGAATTTGCAAAACACAAGGCTCCAGGAATTGATAGAATACCATTAGAGATATTTCAGCAAACAGATGCAGCACTGGAAGTGCTGGCTTGTTTGTGCCAAGAGATTTGGAAAACAGCTTCCTGGTCAACTGCCTGAAAGAGATCCATATTTGTGCCTATTCCCAAGAAAAGGGATCCAACTGAGTGTGGAAACTATCAAATGATATCATTAATATCACACACAAGCAAAATTTTACTAACAATCATTCAAAAGTGAATGCAGCAGTATATAGAGAGGGAAATGCTAGAAAATCAAGCTGGATTCAGACAAGGGCAGGGAACCAAGGACATTGTTGCTAATGTCAGATGGATATTAGCTGAAAGCAGAAAATACCAGAAATGTGTTTATGTTTTATTGACTATGCAAAGGTATTTTCCTGTGTGTATCATGTCATAGTATGGATAACACTGTGAAGAATGGGAATACCAGAGCACCTAATTGTACTCATGAGGAATCTGCATATAGAGTAGGCGGCAGTCATTCAAACAAAACAAGGAAAAATTGCTTCATTTAAGTCAAGAAAGCTGTGCTTCTGGGCTACATTCTTTCACCATTGTTTTTGTTGTTGTTAGGTGCCGTCGCGTCGGTATCTGACTCATAGCGACCCTCTGTACAGCAGGGGAAACACTATTGTCAGTGCTTCACTGCTGTTCATAGGGTTTTCAATGGCAGATTGATTTTTGGGAGGGGGTTGCCAGGTCCTTCTCCCAAGCCTACAGCTTCTGGTTTTCCCAGGCAGTCTCCCATCCAGGTACTAACCAGGCCCGACCCTGCTTAGCTTCTGAGATCTGATGGGATCAGATGCCACAGGGCTATGGCTGCAGGCTCTTTCACCATACCTCTTCAATTTCTATGCTGAGCAAATAATCTGAGAACAGGACTTTATGAAGAGTACAGCATCAGGATTGGAGGAAGACTTATGACCTACCTATGTTATGCAGATAACACAACTTTGCTTTCTGAAAGTGAAGAGAATTTGAAACATTTACTGATGAAGATCAACAAACATAGCCTTCCATATGGATTGTGACTCAACACCAATAAAACAAAAATCCTTACAGCCAGGTCAGTACACAGCTTCACTGTAAATAGATCAAAGACTGAGGTTGTCCAGGATTTTACTTTACTTGGTTCTATTGTCAAGAATTGTGGAAGCAGCAGTCAAGAAATCAAAAGATGCACTGCATTGGGAAAAGCTGTGGCAAAAGATCTCTTTAAGTATTGAGAAATAAAGGCGTCACATTGAAGATGAAGGTGCGCCTGACTCATGCCATGGTATTTTTAGCCGCATCATATGATTGTAAAATCTGTACATTGAACAAGGGAGACAGGAAAAGAGTTGATGCTTTTGAATTATGGTGCTGGGGATGAATATTGAATATACCATGGACTGCCAAAGAACCAATAGCTCTGTTCTGGAAGTGCAACCAGAGTGCTCCTTGGAAGCAAGGATGTCTAGATTATATCTTACATATTTTGGACATGTTGTCAGGAGGGACCAATCCCTGGGGAAGGATATCATGTTTGGTAGAGTGGCAGGTCAATGAAAAAAAAAGGAAAGCCCTCAACTAGATGGATTGACATAGTGTCTGCAACAATGGGCTTAAACATAAATAAGATTGTGTGCCTGGCACAGAATCAGGGAATGTTTTGTTCTGTTGTACATAGGGTCACTATGAGTTGGACCTCACTTGAGGGCACCTAACAACAACAACAACAACATGAGGATATTCATTTCTCCCAGCTCCATTTTTTGAAGAGGCTATCTTTTCTCTAACATATTTTTGGTAACCTTGTCAAATATTATGTGGCTGTAGCTGCATGTGTTTATTTCTGGATCCTCTATTCTTTTCCATTGGTCTACCTGTCTGTTTTTGTGACAGTACCATGGAGTTTTTGTTATTGTTGCTTTGCAGTATAACTTGAAGTTAGGTATTGTGATGGCCCCTGCATTGTTCTTTCTTAGAATTGCTTTAGTGATCCAGGGATTTTTGGGTGTCCATATAAATTTTAGGATTGTTTTTCTATTTCTGTGAAGAATGTCATTGACATTTTGTTGGGGATTGCATTGATTGTGTAGCTTGCTTTCAGTAATATAGCCATTTTCACAATATTAATTCTTCTAATCCATGAACATTGGGAGAAGGACCTGGCATCCCCCTCCCAAAAATCAATCCGCCATTGAAAACCCTATGAACAGCAGAGAAGCACTGACAATAGTGTTTCCCCTGTTGTACAGAGGGTCGCTATGAGTCGGATACCGACTTGATGGCACCTAACAACAACAACAATCCATGAACATAGGAGATCTAACTTCTGGTTTCACATTTAATTCTTTCCTTCAGTGTTTTAAAGTTTTCATTATAGAGGTCTTTCACCTTCTTGGTTAGGTTTATTCCCAGGTATTTTATTTGTTTTGAAGCTATTGTGAATGGGATTGTTTTCCTGATTTCTTTCCATGCCTGCTTATTATTGGTATATAGAAAAGCTAATCATGTTTGTGGGCTGGGATTTAACTCAGTTGGTAGATCGCCGCTCTGCAGTCTCTGAGGTCCCGAGTTTGATTCCCAGCACTGCAAAAATGGGAGAAGGACATGGCAATCCACTCCCAAGGCAATCCCAAAACAATCAGCCATTGAAAACCCTATAAGGGTCGCTATGAGTTGGACACGACTTGACGACACCTAACAACAACAATCATGTTTGTATGTTCATTTTGAATCCTACTATTTTGTTGAGAGTGTTTATCAGCTCTAAGAGTTTTCCAGTGGAGTCTTTAGGGTCTTTGAAGTATAGATCATATAATCTACAAACAGGGATATTTTGATTTATTTCTTTCCTATTTGGGTTTCTTTTATTTCATGCTCTTGCTTTATTTCTATGGCTGATATTTCAATTACTATTTTGAATAGCAGTGGAAACAGTGGTCATCCATGTCTTGTTCTTCATTTTAGAGGATATGCTTTCAGGTTCTCCCCATTTAGTATGAAGCTGGCTGTAGACCTTTTACATATTGCCTTTATTGTGCTGAGATATATTCCTTCAATTCCTAGTTTCTACAAAACTTTTATCATGAAATGATTTTGAAGTTTTTCAAAGGCCTTTTCTGCATCTGTTAATATGATCATGTGATTTTTATTTCTATTTATATTCTGTATTATGTTTATTATCTTCCATATGTTGAACTACCATTGTACACCTGGAATGAAATCAACTCGATCATACTGTGTGATCCTTTAATGTGTTTTTGAAGGAAACTTGCAAGTACTTATTGAGGATTTTTGCATCTAGGTTCATCAGGGAAATTGGTCTGTAAATTTTCTTTTTTTGATGTATCTTTATCTGGTTTTGATATCAAGTTAACACCAGCATCATAGAATGAGTGCAGTAGTATTCCTTCCATTTCTACTGTATGGAATATTTTGAGGAGCATTGGTGTTAACTCTTCTTTAAATGTCTTAAATAATTTGGAAATGAATCCACCTCGTCTAGGACTTCTCATTGTTGGAAGACTATTGCTGCTTCAGTCTTGCTGCTCATTATAGGTCTGTTTAAGTTGTTTATATACTCTTAATTTAATTTTGGCATGTCATATGTGTGTAGTAAATTACCCATCTTATCTAAGTTTTCCAGTTTTTTGGAATATAATTTTTTAAGGTATTCCCTAATGATTCTATGGATTTTGTTGGTATTTATTGTAATGTTTCCTTTTTCACCTCTAATTTTCTTAATTTAATTCTTCTCTCTCTTTACTTTGGTTAGTTTGACTAAGGGTTTATTGATCTTATTTATCTTTTCAAAGAACCAGGTCCTTATTTCACCAATTTTAAATTAATCTTTTAGTCACCCTTTCGTTAATTTCTACTCTGATCTTTAGTATTTCTTTCCATTTACTGGTTTTTGGATTTTTTTTCTTGTTTTTCTAAGAACTTGAGGTTGCATCATTATTTGAGCCCTCTCTGATTTTTTAATGTATGCATTTGTAGCTATAAACTTTCCTCTAAGAACCACCCAAAAGTTCTGGTAGATTTTTTTCCATTTTCATTTGATTTTAGGAATTTTTTTGTTTCCACTTTGATTTCTTCAAGGAAACTCTCATCATTTAATATTGTAATTTACAATCGACATATACTTTTATAGTTTCTGTAACCTCTCTTGTTCATTTCTAGCTTTATTTCCTTAGGGTCAGATAAAACACATGAAATTATTATTATTATTTTTTTTGATGTATGTTAAGACTTGATTTATGGCCTAAAATGTGATCTGTTTTAGAGAAAATTTCATCACACTGAGATGAATGTGTATTTTGTAGTTTTTCGATGCAATATTCTGTAGATGTCTATTAAGTCCATTTGATCTATTGTGATGTTTAACTCTGAGGTTTCTTTATTTTTTGCCTGGATGTTCTCTCTATTGATGAGAGTGAGGAATTGAAGTCACCCACTATTATTGTATCTGGACCTATCTGTCCCTTTACTCCAGCAATTTTTTTGTGAAGTTAGGTGTACTGATGTTCAGTGTGTATATATTTATAATTGTTATAACTTCTTGATCATTTGTTCTCTTTATTAATATGTAGTGACCTTTATGTCTTCAGACTAATTTAAACTTGAAGTCTACTTTGTCTGATATATGGATATCTACTCCTTTTCCCCCCATTTCCCTTGCTTGGTGTATTGATTTCCATCCTTTTGATTTCAATCTGTGGGTGTTCTTGCCAGCAAGAGGTATTTCTTTAGGACAATAAATTGTGAAATCTTGTTTTTAATCGAATCTACTATTTTATGTCTTTTAATTGGCGGGCTAAGACAATTTATATTTAGGGTTATTATGGAGAGGGTTTTGCTGGTTCTTGTAATTGTATTAGGTGTTTTCCTGGTTGGTTCATATACTGTTTCTTCTTTTCTTTCTCCCTCATTTATGTTCAGGATTTACTGGTCCTTTGAGTTAGACATGACATTCATTCCTAGTGCTCTTTAGTTCATCCATTCCTTTTATGAAGTTTATTCTTTTCTGTATTCACATAGAGGAGATTGTCTTTCTTCCTCCTGTGTGTGTTGTTGTTGTTGTTGATAGGTGCTGTTGAGTCGGTATGTGACTCATAGCGACCGTCTGTACAACAGGGGAAACACTATTGTCAGTGCTTCTCTGCTGTTCATAGGGTTTTCAGTGGCAGATTGATTTTTGGGAGGGGGTTGCCAGGTCTTTCTCCCAAGCCTACAGCTTCTGGTGTTCCCAGGTGGTCTCCCATCCAGGTACTAAACAGGCCCGACCCTGCTTAGCTTCTGAGATCTGACGGGATTGGATGCCACAGGGCTACGGCTGCAGGCATCCTGTGTGTGTAGAATCACTTTAAATATCTTATATAATGCTGGCCTGGTGGTCATGTATTGCTTTAGTGTGCGCTTGTTTTGGAATGTCATTATTTATTCATATTTTAAGTGACAACTTTGGATATAATAACCTTGGTTGGCAGTTATTTACTTTCAGGGCTTGAAATACATTGTTCAATGCTTTCCTAGATTTCAGAGTTTGTGCTAAGAAGACTGATGTTATTCTGATGGATTTGCCTTTGTAAGTAAGTTGATGTTTTTCTTTTGCAGGTTTTAATATTGTTTCTTTGTTCTGTAGTCTTGGCATTTTAATTAGAATGTGTGATGGGGAGGTTCTTTTCTGTTCATCTATTTGGTGTTCTAAATGTCTCTTTTGGTTGGATGTCCATTTCTTTCCCCAGATGTGAGATATTTTCTGCTATAGTTTCATTGTATAAATTTTCTATGCCTTTAACTTTTATCTCAGCTACTTCTTCATCCCCCTGGATTTTTAGATTTGATCTCTTGATCATGTTCCAAATGTCTTAGAAATTGTGGTAATATTCTTCCCTTTATCTTCCTTTGTTGGTATCAGAGTGTAATATTTCCTCAACCTTGTCTTCCATCCCTGATATTCTATGTTCTGTTTGATCTAGTATACTAGTCATGCTTTCCATTATGTTTTTTATTTGGTTTATTGAGTTATTACTTTCCAACATATCTGGTTTTTTTTTTTTTTTCAAAATCTCAATTGCCTTGATGGATTTCTCATCCATTTTGATGACTTTGTCTTCTACACTGGTGACTTTCTGACCTAGATCCTGTATTGATTTACTTCATTTATTTGGATATTTATGTCCTCTATATGAAGTTGCTGATCATTTTTCAAGTAGACTTTTAAATTTTTTGTCTGACCTTTCATCTATTTCAGTATCTTTGGATTCAGCCATTAAAAATTTATGATCTTTTGGAGGAGATACATTGCCTTGCTTTTTCAGGTTTCTTGTGTTTCTGATTTGTGATTCATGCATTTGGAGGGATGGATATCACTTCCTGTTATATTTGGGGTCTTCTTAATAAGCAGCTTCCTCTTGAGATATCACTCTCCAGTACCACTCTCAGAGGGGAAGACAAACCATTGTAACAGGTACAGTACTTGACCAAACCAGATATACTTAAAATCAGTTAAAGCCAACTGCTGTACCACCAATGCCAATAAAACAGAGACATAATATAGAGGAATGTATGAAGCTACAAAATATTTATGGTGAAGAAGGTAAAAATAGTAATTGCCTGAAGTAAGGAAGGGGAGTCAGAGAAAGAGGAGAAAGAATGATGGCACAAGTATTAAGTAACAGAAAAGAAAAAGAAAATATAAAAAGGAAATGAATGTCAGGAAGAAGGAGGAAAAAGAGTAAAAGATAAAAAGCAGATTGCTTGATATGGGAAACAAATATGAACAGAATTAGGCAGACATAAGCAGAGCAATAAGTAAAGTCTAAGATATTTCTTTTTGAAAAAATATAGTAAAATGATAATAAAAACATAGTAAATAGGAAGAGATATATGGTAGCAAAAGACAAAAAAAAACTCAAAAGGAGAAAGATAACAATTACATTCAAAAAAGGAAAAATAAGGAAATGAAAATTAACAAAAAGAGGGAAGGAAAGAAATAGAAAGAAAGAAGGAAGGATGGATGGATGGAAGGAAGGAAGGAAGGAAGGAAGGAAAAACAATCAAGAAAGCCAGATACTCCATTGTACCCCTGTAACCCCAGAATCTCTGGGAGGTGAGGCAGGAGGATCTTAAGATCTAGGCCAGAGACAGCCTGTGCAATTCATCACTATCCCATTTTGAAGCAAAAATAAGAAAAGGGCAAGGGGGTATTGTACAGTGGTACAGCACTTACCCCATACAAAGCCCTGGATTCAATCCCCAGCACAGCAGGAAAAACAAGGAAAAAGATATAAAGTACTAGAGTGGCCTCTGTCTGCGGCCTCTAATGTTGGAGTCTGATAGATGGAAGTGGTGTTCAGTTGAAGATGGAGTGTTTTTATATGACCATAGCTTAGCATTGCCAGTCTCTGAAAGTTCCCCTCAGGAGATGGAGTCATCTCCTTTTCCTCGGGGTTGGGGCTTGTGTCTGAGCAACTTTCCCAAGCTGCCTGCTGCCAAAATACCTCAGCATGTCAGTATCCTACCTCCCCCCTCACAGTAACTGCCTATCGCAGCTGTGACACCTTTGAATTGTGGAAGGTTACCCCCAGGCTTCCTACCAGGGATTATTCTTTGTTTTCAAGCCCCTGGGGTAGCTCAGTGTCATACAATAGGTTTTCTCTCAAGATGGCACTCAGTCAAGGCCCTCCAAGCCATGGAGCATGGCAAAGAGAATCACTTTTCCAATGTTTGACCCCTGCATTCAAGAAGAGCCATTGTCTCACCAAATCTCCAAAAGAATCCCAGGGCTTCAAGGACTGTGGGCTTGTCCTATGGGACAGCCAGTCTGATGGCCAGGGTTATCTTGCTTACCTCTTTGGATAAGGGCTCTTGTTCCTCTCCCCTGAGGGGAGCCACAGCTAGATATGTGTCCTGCTCACTCCTTCTCACTGCTCAGCTCCAGTGTGTAACCTGGGCCATCTTACAATCTCCTCTGTGGTCTCTGCGCTTTTCCAGACATTATTTCGTTGGAATAGAGCCCACTCCCTTCTATTCTAACTCCTTTGTTTACTGTGTCACCCTGAGGCTGCCTTTAATCTGTCATCTTAAACCATAGTCTGTCCCAGAGTTCTTGAAAGTGTGGTGACACTTGACTTTTTTCTTTATTGATATCTGAATGTGCTTTTTCCTAAACCTTGTGTTCAATCTTTAATATTATTTCTTCTGCTTTACCTAGCTATTGATAATGTTCTACTGTGTTTCTCATCTGACTTACTGACTTTTAAAAAAATTTCCAACACTTCTTTTTTTAAAAAATATCAATTTTCTTGGAGAATTTCTCATCCATAGTTTCTGACTTTCTTGTCCATGTCTTGAATGGACCTCTGCTTGTTTGAATCCTCTTTGAGGTCATTGATCATTTCAAAATCTAGGCTTTTGAATTCTTGGTTTTGCATTTCAATCATTTAAGTATCTTTGGATTCAGTTACTGAGGAGTTGTGAGCTTTTGGAGGAGTCACATTGCCTAACTTTTTCATGTTTGTGTGTCTAAATTGTAATTTTTGGATTTGGATGGATGGCTCTCCTGGTTTTATTTGAGGGTCATTTTAGTAGCCTTCTTTTGACGGTTCAATCCTCAATACCACTTAGAGAGGGGGAAAACAAGCTGCCAAAACAACTACACAAGGCAAGCTGGTGCTGTACCTGGGCTGAAGGCCAGAGCAGTCAAGGGCCATTTGTTAACTTGAGGGGTACGTTCAATTTAGAAGCTTTCCTTCTTTGTGTATCAGAGGTCACTGTTGCTCACACTGAGCTTTGTGAACATGGGCTATGAGGTTCCTGCTTACTCCAGAAGCCCCCCAGTTTGTGCACAAAAGGATGGCAAATGTCCATACCAAGAAGTGTCCCTCAGCTATGTCAGAGAGTCGGGGAAGTAACAAGAACACTGAGATCTGCACTGGAGGAGGAGAACCAAGGGAATCTGGCACTCTGCCTGCCAATCTCTGTGCTTTCACATCTGCCCAGCAGTAAACACCCTGCAAGCAAGAGGAGGCTGTGGGAATTGAGTGATGTGCTGGAACTGGATTTAGAGCTCTTAGCCTTGCCTGGCAGCAAACCACACACTGATGAGGGGCAGCTCCAGAGGCCAAGCATCCCACTGGCCACAGACTCAGGGCTATCAGTAATGCTCAGCTGATGGTGCTTGTTTCCTGGCCACAGAGGGTGGACCATCTACCACTTCACCTTTCACAGACTAGGTTCCCTGCTGCTTAAATTTTGACTGGATGCATACCTGATCCTCCCCTCTCCACAGCTCCCTCTACCCAGATTCTGTGACAGTGTGTTTCCAGGATCAGTGAGTTGCAATTGTTTCTTGTTCTTCAGGTCCCCAGACCAGCTCGGTTTCAATAGGCCTCCTCTCAAGATGGTGCCTAGCTATAGGAAGCTGAGATATGGGGAGGGACAAAGTAGATTTCTTCTCCAATGCTGGTCTGCCCTGCAGGAGAGGTGACTGTCACACCAAATCCCCCCACTGGATTTATAGGTTGTAAGAACTATGGGCCTCGCTGGGCACTCTGGAGCATGCCTATAATCCCAGTGACTCAGGAGGCTGAGGACAGCAAATTCAAGGCCAGAGGGAGCCTGAACAATTTATCAAAACCCTGTCTCAAACTTAAAAAGTAGAGAAGAGCTAGGGGTACAGTTCAGTGGTTGAGCACCCTGAGTTCAATGCAGTATAAAAACAAAACAGAACAAACAAAAACAAAAACAAAAACAAAAGCCCAAACAAAACAATAAAAGCAAAACAAAAACAAAAAACCACTATGGGCTTATCTTGAAGCTATGGGTGCCAATCTGCTATTACCAGTACTGCCTGACTTGCCCTGGGGTCTCAGTTTCACCTTTCCCCTTCCCAATTGGGGACACTGGCCAGAGCTAAGGGCTATTTCCTGATTTTCTCTGCATAAGCCTTTCTGTTTCTCCATGCTTTTTTTCTGTTCTATAACTTCTTTTTGATTCCTAATGTTCTTCCTTTTTCTTTCTTTGGAATAAACTCTATCCTTCGTTACCCTGACTCTTCTCATTCAAAGTCACATGGAGGTTTCTAAACTACCATTTTCTACAACTGACTTCTGTAAAAAAAACTTTGTATCCTGTGATATTGCCAAATTTATTTATTAGTTATAGTCATTTTTAAAGATTTGTTGGCTACCTTCATATACAATTATGTCATTTGCAAGGAGCCAATTGAATTGTTGGTTCTTGTTTTTCTATGACTATTTATTTAGCTTTATTGCACAGGCCACTGAAGTTGAATATAAATATGGAGGGACATTTTTATCTTATCTTAGCTTTTACAGGAAACATATACAGTGTATCACCATTAAGTTGATGTTGGTGATCTTTCTCTTGTAGATGCCTTTATCAATTTGGATTTCCTTCTGTTTCTAGTTTTCTGATGACTTTTTACTTTTTTGAATGTAAATAAAATTTAAAAGTTACAATATTCTTTTTCCTCATTAATTGGAATTTTTCTACATGATCTTTCTCCTCTAACATTTTTATCTGGACCAAATTATATACATTCATTTTTGTATTATAAACTAATATGACATGCCTGTTAATAGGCCATATATAGTCTGATGTCTTATATTTTGTTTCTATTGCTGGATTTGACCCAATGAAATGTTATTGGATATTGGCCTGTAATTTCTTTTTCTAGTTTTGATATCAGGATGATGCCGACCTGATAAAAAATAGGTTTGGAAATGTTTCCTTCTCATCAGTTTTGTGAAAACATAAAACATTCATCAAGATAGACCATTTAGGCTGGGTGTGGTGGTGCACACCTATAGTCCCAGCGGCTTGGGAGGCAGAGGCAGGAGGATCGCAAGTTCGAGACCAGAGGAAGTCTGTGTAACTTAGTGAGACCGTGTCTCAAAAAATAAAAAAGGGCTGGGTGCACAGCTCAGTGGTCCAGCACTTGCAGAGTGTGCAGGCGCGAGGCCCTGGGTTCAACCCCTAGTACTGAAAAAAAAAAACAAAAAACAAAAAAAAACACCATTTAATAAACTATAAAGCAAGTTTCAATAAATGTAAATGGATTTGTATCATATACTGGCCAAAAGAAATTATATTAGAATTCAATAAGGGAAAAAGTTCGTATTGATAGTATTTATTTTTTACTACGTGATAAACTTTACTAATGATATTATTTGTTTATTTTTTGTGGAAAGTTTTAAATTTATGAATTTAATTTCTTTAAATAATTTTAAAATACTTTGTTTCTTATTGTGTTCATTTTGGTGAGTGGGCTTTTTAAAGAAAATTGTCTATTCCATTTAAATTGTAGAATGTATTGGCATTATCTTACATTATCTCACTATTATGATTTTAATGTTTGTAGAATCTGAAAGGATGTTTGCTCTTTCATTCTAAATATTGATCACATGGTTTTTAAAAATATTTTAAAAATTTAGTGTTCTAAGAAACTTATCAATTTTTTAATTTTTATTTTTCAGGGGACCAAAT
>VMDO01003781.1:0-55991 GCA_007922755.1 Pedetes capensis
TGAAGGAGTTAATTAGATCCAGAAGTTTTCTGGTTGAGGTTTTGGGGTCTTTCAGGTATAAAATCATATCATCTGCAAATAATGATAATTTGACCTCTTCCTTGCCAATCTGTATCCCTTTGATTTCTTTCTCTTGTCTGATTGCCCTGGCCAGGACTTCAATTACTATGTTGAATAGAATAGGAGAGAGAGGACATCCTTGTCTTATTCCAGATCTAAGAGGAAATGGTTTTAGTTCTTATCCATTTAATATAATGTTGGCTGTAGGTTTGTCATAAATGGCTTTTATGAAATTAAGGTATTTGCTTGTTATACCTATTTTCTCCAGCCTTTTTTATCATGAAAAGCTGTTGCACTTTATCAAAGGCCTTTTCAGCATCGATTGAGATGATCATGTGGTTTTTGTTTGCCAGTTTCTTGATATGTTGGATTACATTAATTGATTTCCATATGTTAAACCAGCCTTGCATCTGTGGTATAAATCCCACTTGGTCATGGTGAATAATCTTTTTCATATTCTGCTGGATTTTGTTTGCCAGAATTTCATTAAATATTTTTTCATTTAGATTCATAAGGGATATGGGTCTATAATTCTCTATCTTAGATGAATCTTTTCCTGGCTTAGGTATCAGGGTGATGGTAGCTTCATAGAATGAATTTGGGAGTGTTCCCTCCTTTTCTATTCTTTGGAATAATTTGAGGAAGACAGATATTATATCTTCTTTAAAAGTTTGGGAAAATTCTGCTGTGAATCCATCAGGACCTGGACTCTTCTTTGTTGTGAGGTTTTTAATTACCTTTTCTATTTCTGTATATGTAATGGGCTTGTTTAAGGCAGTTATGTCTTCTGGGGTTAGTTTTGGTAGGTCATACGTGTTAATAAATTTGTCCATTTCTTCTGCATTTTCATATTTTTTGGAATACAGTCTCTCATAATAATCCCTGACAATTTTCTGTATTTCTTTGGAGTCAGTGGTTATGGATCCATTGTCTTTCATAATCCATACTATGTTAGATTTTTCCTTTTTCTTTTTGATGACGTTAGCCAGAGGGGTGTCTATTTTATTAAACTTTTCAAAGCACCAGCTCCTAGTCTTATTAATTTTTTGAATTATCTCTTTAGATTCTAATTGAGATATTTCTCCCTTTATTTTTGTAATTTCTCTCAGTGTGTTCCATTTCAGGTTGGTTTTTTGTTGGATTTCTAGTGTCTTAAGCTGTGTCATTAGGTCATTTATTTGACTCTTCTTTATTTTATTGATGAAGGCACTTAATGCTATAAACGTCCCTCTTAAAACTGCCTTTGCTGTATCCCAAATGTTTTGGTATGATGGGTTTTCATCATCATTTGATTGTAGGAATTTTTTAAATTACAATTTGATTTCATCAACAATCCATCGATCATTCAGTAGTTTATTATTCAGTCTCCATGAGTTTGTAAATTTTCTGGAATTATTTATGTTCTTGAGCTCCAATTTTATCCCATTATGATCTGATAAGGAACAGAAGATAATTTCTACTTTCTTGTATTTGTTGAGGGAGTTCTTATGGACTACCATATGATCTATCTTAGAAAACATACCATGTCGAGGTGAGAAGAATGTGTATTCCTCATTGTGTGCATGAAATATTCTGCATATATCTGTGAGATCCAACTCATTTAGGGTGGAGATTAGATGTGATGTTTCTCTGTTGATTTTCTGTTTTGATGACCTGTCTCTTGACAAAAGTGGGGTATTGAAGTCCCCCATTATTATTGATTCTGGTCCAATAAAGTTCTTTATATTCCATAAGGTTTGTCTTATAAAGCTAGGAGCCCCTATGTTTGGGGAATAAATATTAAGGAGCGTTATTGATTCTTGATTGATTGTTCCTTGTATTAAAATGTAATGACCTCCTTTTTCTCTTCTAATTGGTTTTGGAATGAAATTTAATCTATCTGAAATTAAAATTGCAACACCTGCTTTCTTTTGTTCCCCTCTGCTAGGTATACATTTTTCCAGCCCTTAACTCTCAGTTTATTCCAGTCTTTGTGAGTTAGATGAGTTTCTTGAATACCATACATTGATGGTTTGTGTTTTTTCTTCCAATTACCAGCCTCTGTCTCTTAATTGGTGAGTCAAGACCATTTACATTAATAGAGATTATTGAGGAGCATTTATTGTCATTTATCCAATCATTACCTGTTACTGATTTATGATTCATGTTTGCTTTGGTCCTTTCTTGGGTTGAACTCATCTCAGCTAACCAGTTCTTTGATTTCCTTTGTAGGGTTGTCTTAATTCTCCTGGATGTGGCAATTGATTTACAATCCTCTCCAGTGCTGGTTTGGTGGTTGCATATTGTTTAAAAGCTTCAATGTCATTAAATGTCTTATATTCCTCATCTATTATCAAAGATAATTTTGCTGGATATATTAATCTAGGCAGGAGATTGTTTTTTCTTAATAATTGAATCACCTGTGCCCATTCCTTTCTAGCTTTCAATGTTGATATGGAAAAGTCTGCAGTAATTTTAATTGGCTGCTTTTTATAAGTATTAAGGGGCTTCTGTCTTGCTCCTTGGAGAATGGCATTGGAGAATGGCATCTCTGGTCTCTATTGACAGCATGCGAGCGATGACGTGTCTCGAGGATGATCTATTTAAGCCAGCCTTCGATGGAGTCTTGAAAGGCTCAGTGGTGTATATATCCATTTCCTGTGCTATCTTTGAGAAGTTTTCCTTGAGGATATCATTTACTAGCTTGTGAAGGCCTCCAGTGGATCTTTGTTCTCATTCAGGAATGCCCAGAATTCTTATATTTCTTTTTTTCATTCCATCTGAGTTCTCTTGGAAATCTTTCTTTAAAACCTTTATCATTGACTCCATTTCTAATTACTTGCATTTCAGCTCGTTTATGCTATCTTCTGCCTCAGAGATCCTCAGCTCAGATTCATCCAGTCTTGAAGAGAAGGATTCTTTAGCTGTGTTCAATTCTGATAATTTGGATTGAGTATCAGGCAAAGTGGCTTGCTTTTTCCTTATCATTTCTAACTGGGGTGACAGAACAGCTTCCAAGTTAGAAACCTTCCTTTCAAGTATCTCCAATGTGCTTGTGGTGTTTGTCTTTATTTCTCTTAGCATATTTATAACCATGACTCTGAACTCTGAAACAGAGATCTCTAAGAACTGCGAGTCCTTGGAGTTATTTGTTGGGGGGCTATGATCTGTGTAGCCTTCAGATCCATCCTGCCCCTTTGTGTATTTTGTAGGTTTACTTTATTTGCCCATAATATGGTCTGGGAGATAGAATTTGTCTCTCCTGATTATGCAGAACTTCCTCTGTTATTCCTTTGAGATTGTGTGGTGCTGCAACTCTGGTGCTTATTAGAGCTTATGAGCTGGGAATATTCTTGGCTATTTGGTCTGTGTGTTGATACTTTAGCCCACCAGCCCAACTCCAAGGGGAGTGGGGGTTAGGGAGGCGATAGATTTTGTTTCTCTTCTGTGGGGTGAGAAAGGGGGGGATCTGGTGATAGAAGAGGGGGAAAGAGGTTGTAGAGGACAGAGGTTAATAGAAATTCCTGTCAAAATTAAAGTTAAGGTTAAGATTTAAGGGATAAATGATTAAAACAAAAGCACATATATAGCTTAAGAACTAGAGAAGGAGAATAGAAAAAGGGAAGGGAGTAAAAGAACAAAGGAAGGAAAATAGGAAAGAAAAAGAGAAGAAAGAAAAAAAGAAACAAATCTCACACATACACGCTCCCACACACAAATAAAAACACTTTTAGTTGGGTGCAGTGGTGCATGCCTGCAATCCCAGCGGCTTGGGGGTCAGAGGCAGGAGGAATGCAAGCCGGAGTTCTGTGCAACCCAATGAGACCCTGTCTCAAAAAGTAAAAAATATGGTCTCAGGGTGCAGCACGGCAGTCCAGCACCTCCAAACAAGCAGGCACAGGACCCTGTGTTCAAACCCCCATACATAAAATAAAATAAAATAATAAAATAAAAAATAAAATAAAATAAAAATAAAATTCCAAACCTCATGCTTACACGCTCTCACATACATATAAAAACACTTGTAGTCAGGTGCAGTGATGCACACCTGGAATCCCAGTGGCTTGGGGGGTTGAGGCAGGAGGATCGCAAGCCCAAGATCTGCACAATCCAGCAAGACCCTCTTTCAAAAAGTAAGAAATATGGGCTGGGGGAACAGCGTGTCGGTCTAGCACCCACAAAGGAAGCAGGCACAAGACCCTGGGTTCAAACCCCTGTTAAAAAAAAAAAAGAAAAAGAAAAAGAAAAGAAAAGAAAAGCACTTGTATATTCTTGCAGATGGAATCTGAACTGTGGACACCCAGTTCCACCAGGTGAAGTTGATACTGCAGGATGCAGTGCTCCCTACAGAACTCAGGGTGGCAGTGTTTCCACACAATCCACAGTAACAGTTTGCCTTATTGGGTCGATATGGCAAAACGCCCCACAATGTCCTGGGTTTAATCGGGACACTGAGTGCCCAAAGAGACTGTTCCATGAAATATTCTGTCTATTGTATTGTTCGAGAGGCAGTGGAACCTGTGGGGTCCTCCCTGGAGTTCTCCCTGTCCCACGTAGTTCGGGTGCCAATTCCCCAAATCAGAGATTTCCTCCCCAAAACCTACAGTATGGGGGGAATATGACTGGTATCATGGAATTTTTTTTATTGCAGGGCTTTCCACCCACTTGGGAGGACCATATCCTCTTGTGGGCGGGATGCTCTCCGACCGCCCCAGAGGGAATCTGTAGCAGGTCTGTCCCTGTGCTGTGATCGCACTAGGAACTGCTCTGCTTGTGGCTAGTTGTGCCACTAGGCTCTGCCGAAAAGGAGCACTCTGTCCGCGTGGGGCTCAGTCACCTCCACAAAGCCCAGATTTCTCCACAGTGAAGTGGGTTGACTTGGGCTCACCTCTGGTGTGTCTGGGATCCTGGTATATGTGTGCTCATATATCTGTGGAGATTGCGTCTGTACATCTGACCTGCCACAACAAGAGGGAGGGAGCCGCCTCTCAGCTCTAGAGGCATATCACTGGCACTGGTTTCCCTGTTCCCTCCATGGATGGCGATTCCGTGTGCCACCTCAAACCGACTCACCCGGAATTTGTAGTTTCTGTCTCGCAGGCAGGGTGAGAGTGTGATGCCAAGGTTGCACTCCGTGTTGGGTCCGGCCCCCGTGAGTGCGTGTGTGTGAAGTCCCCTCCAAGTCTCCGGGATTCTATCCCCCATCTGTGTGATGGTGTAATGGCGGTGGTCCCACTACTGTCCACTGTGTAGCTCCTCCGAAGCCAAATCCTTGATTTCAGTGTACAACTGTTTTCATTCTCTATCTCCCAAACTAAATTATCACTGTTTCTATGTATTCAATGTGAGTTTCAAACCCCTAATCCAGGCTGCCCATTACTCCGGGACAGAAGGTATGTGTTATCTGTCCCCCATCTTGACTCTACCCCCCACTTCAATAAGTCTTGAAATGAAGAATCCTATTCTATGATGTTTGTTTTCCCTAAGATTTTTCAGAATGTTTGACTATGGAACATGTTTTCTCCATAAAACAAATAAATACCTATTAGTGTCATATAAAGTAGAAGTATTTGATGAAACAACATGATGTGGGAATTGTGTGAAGCCAACTTGTTTAGCCCGACAGAAACACCTCACAATCTGGCCTCCTGGATATACCTTACTCATCAATAAAGCATTTTTTCATGAAAGAGTTTCAAATGTGATCTTGACTGTGATTCATAGAGCCAATTATCTTACTGAAATCCAATCATTACGTCTTCATTAAGGAAATAAATTTCTCCACTGGGATATAAACATGTAAATCCAGTTTTTTTTTTCTTTTTTTTTCTTCACCACATTGGAGATTGAACCAGGACCTTGCAAATGTTATGGAAGTTCTCTGCCACTGAGTTACATGCCTAGCACGCAGTTCTCATTCTGAAGCCTATATTTGCCTATCTGGACTGAACAATCTCTTTGTGTAATCAAAAATATGTAGTTAATAGACAGTCCCTTGCATAGTATAGGGGATATAACCAATAATGTTTGTTAAAGGGTGGATATAAACTCTCTTACTTTTAAACATAAATATGTGTCTACCAATGTGTCTACCAATGTGTATATAAACATATTCTAAGCATGTTTTCATGTACAGACAGATATGTATGTATAGATGTATTCTAAGCATATTTTCTTCATTTTAAATGGGCATTTTAGGGAGTTTTTAAAGACATTTTTGAAAGTAAATAAAAGTGTAAAAAGAAAATATAATGCTGACTATAAGTGAATCATCTGTTTTCACCTATTATATACTGTTGAACAATCCTTTCCTTGATGAAGTTTTATATTATAGTTAAATATTACAATTTTTCACTTTTAGCTAAAGTCACATTTCACTGTAAGCATGTTCCTTGTTATTAAACTATTCCTAAAGACAATTTTAAAATATTGTGCACTGTTGCATTTAGCAGGTGCTATATGCAATTAGTTTAGTTGGTAACTCTTTTTAAACAGAAAGAATATTTTCAGTTTTTCACCATATTAGTAATGTCATGGTAGAATTCTTTATTTATAAAACTTGTTCTCCTTAATATGAGACTCCCTGAAGGTCAACACTGAGTTAAAAATCTTTGTTAAGTCTCTTAAAACTTCAACTAATACTCTTTTAACCTAAATCTGTCACAGGTAGTGGAAACCACTATATTTATTAATAGAAGATAATATATACTTTTGATTGATGTGAAAGTCCTGTATTCTAAAACACAGAGATATGTTAATAATCATTTTATCTTTCAAGACATCTTGCAAATTGTTCTGCATGTATCTGGTGCTTGTTGAATTAATGAGGCTTTATGGCATGTTCCTGTTCCTGCATACCCTTATTCCATGTGACATCAGTTAAGGAAAACCAGTGTATGATAACATTACTGCTTAGGGTTGTGAGTGGCCTGAGGATCTTCATTTGCAAATTACATTCAAAGTTGTGTAATAATGTAGCTGTAAATACTGATATTTCCATTTTGATTCCATATTGGGGTCAAGGTCTTGTGTGTCTTTGGAAAATTATTCCCTGTCCAACCCTCAGTTTGTCAACAGTATTTAGGTGGAATGAGGTATGGAATGGGTTTCCCTCAAATCCTATATTTTCATAATTTGTTTACTTTAATGTCTGTATAAAAAGGACACATTTTTAAAAAACTATTATTTCTATATTTAGGGGTTAGTAGAGCAAAATTAATTTTAATGATTAAATGCTGAATATATCATGTATAATAATTCAATGCTGTGTGTGTAATTACGAGAAAATTGTCATTAATGCCATCTAAAAATATGTTTTATGCTTTATAAAATGACTAAGTTTAATGGATAAATATTTTCACCATTTGTTCCCACTGTATTTTTGTGCCATTTGAGCTCAAATAGATCAAATTAATTCTGTTGTGCTTTACTAACTTCCAAAGAATACTTCTCCTTTCTATTATGAGGTCTTTGCTATTCTTTTACTGATGGTGTGTGGCAGCATGCTTCTAAAACTCTTAGTTTACCATTTTTAAGGTTTTTCACAGCAGGTTGCAGAATCAGATATCTATTTTTAGAGCTTCTCTACTTCAGCTAGCCTCCCACACACTTTGGGCTGTGGAGAGTATTAAAAATTTAAACAATGGAAAATTTATATTTAAAACTAAGAATATTATGAGAATCTCTTTTCCCTTTCCCCTCTTCTTCTCCCTTTATCTTAAATAGATGCCTACAGGAATAAATATTTTAAAAGTTCTTAGATTTGGATGGAACCTATTGTGGGCTGGGGTTTAGCTCAGTTGGTAGAGTGCTGCTTGGCACTCTCTATGGCCCTGGGTTCAATCCCCAGCACCACAAAAATGAGAAAAGGATGTGTCAGTCCACTCCCGAAACAATCCTGAAACAATCAGCCACTATAAACCCTATAAGGAAAACTATGAGTTAGACATAACTCCAGGGCACCTAAGAACAAGGTACCCATCTTTTGTGAGAGGTGATCGACCCACATTCTCCTGAATATCTTCAGTATTGAAAATCTCCAGAAGCTGCTCTGTCTGTGCTGGACAGCTCCACTGGAAATCCAGGATTTGAGCAGAAATGTCATCCCATTGAAACTTTCTCACTGATTTAAGCTCTCCCATCATTATCAAATCAAAATATAGCCATAGCATTCTATAGAAAAACATTTGTTTCTGAAAAACTAAAACTTTCATTCAATTGAAGTTTAGCACATCTTTTTGCTTTTTTGCATAAAGGACAGCCTTTGGCCTTTTATACATCTCTGTTTCCCTCCTATGTTGTGTGGCTGGGCTGAAATGACTTCTAAGATTTTAGTACCCTCAGTCCCTGAACTCATTTCAAATGCATTCTCATCCTTCAGGAATCTGGTGAAACATTCTACTTTTCTGACACCTTCCTTCATTACCCAGGAAAGTTTTCTTCTTTATCACTTCTTTCCTGGAACACAGAAAACTGTCCTTGTTTGTCTTTGAACATGCTGAAGTTCTATGACAACATGAATGCTTTTAAACTGTTTATTTGTGTGAGTAAAAGTTAAAATACACAGATATCATCAAAGAAGTCTAAATTAAATTTGGACAGGTATATTTTGTGCTTCACTCATCTCCTGTTAATACTTTCAAACCCTTATGGTTGCAATTCTTGCAAGCTGTGGTTCTAAGTAACAAAAATTAACAATGCTTAAGCTTAGAAGTAAAAATTGCTGTGACTTCAAATTGGTAGAACTTTTTAAAAAATTTTCTAATCATGAGATGGAACTGGGGGTGTCCCATTAGGTCAAACATTAGAAAACATTCCTACTTCACTTTATGTAATAACCATTTTGATTATGGATTAGAATATATTAAATCATTTATATAGCATGTAGCATAGGACCTGGAACATTTAAAAAGCTCACAATGTACTAATTCTTTAAGAAATTTTGTGGAATTTTTTTTGTTTGTTTAGTTTTTGAGACAGGGTCTTTGTGTCCAGAACAAGCTGGCTTCAAACTTGAGATGCTCCTGCCTCAGCGTCCTGAGTTCTCAGATTATAGGTATATGTCACCACTTCCGTCTAAGAAATTTTTAAATAGAGGGAACTCTGAGGGGTCTGTTTTCTGTATATCTTAAGGCTTGTCTTCATTGGTGGGGATCAGGGAGGAAGCTGACTGCCTATTAATCATTCTTGAGATCTCTCTATGGTGACACAATATGCCCTTACTCTCCAAGTCACATAACATATGAAAAGAACAGAGGACCTGTTTACAGGCACCTCAGTCTACCCCAGGATGCTGTAATTTTCAGGGCTATATCTCTAGGTCCTAGAATTGGGTCTCCCATTCTAGTATTTGCTGCATAAGTTGAACAGATGAATGAGTGAAAGAACATTTGCTTCAATATTCCAAAATATACATTTACTCAAGATACTGTTGATTAATTTTTAAGTAAGCCTTTTTAAATTTTTGATAGGGTCTTAAACACCTAGGACTCATATTAAGAAAAATAAAGAAAAAAGGAAAAGAAAACTTTAATACCTTTATTAGTGTTACAATAAATTTTAAAATATCCCATAGCTTTCCAGGAACTTCCATGTGTGGACTGACATTTCCTTCACTGTATCCAGCTTTCCTATCACCACACTGTGTATTGTCTTCCTTCACTTTGTTCTTTTCTCTGATTTTTAAATATCTTCAACTCAGAGCTCTTTACTCAAGCCTTTTGCTTTTACTTGGTAAATTTTCCCTTTTATCTATCTCTAGTAATCCACTTCCAAGGCAATCCCAAAACAGTCAGCCATTGAAAACCCTATGAGGGTCGCTATGAGTCAGATACCAACTCGGTGGGCACCTAATAACAACAACAGGTGAGCGAGCACTCTACCATTACTTAGGCTGGGATTTAGCTCAGTTGGTAGAGTGCCGCTCTGTAGTATCTGAGGTCCCGGGTTTGATTCCCAGCACCGCAAAAGTGGGAGAAGGATGTGGCAACCCACTCCCAAGGCAATCCCGAAACAAGCAGCCATTGAAAACCCTATGAGGGCCGCTATGAGTTGGATACCGACTCAATGGCACCTAACAACAACAAAGTATCCTTTTCTTACTTGTCTTTGTGTTTTTTATTCATGTTTGGTCAAATGTTAGTTCTTTAGGAAAAATTTTAAGTCTTTATTTGTGGTCAAATTTCATTTTTATAAACTCTTCTGAAAAATGCATTTTCCTTGCAAAACATTTATCTCACTTTGTAATTATTTATGAAATCATTTTTATATATAATTTGTGCAAATCTTAAAGATATTTTTATATCTACATTCTATGTCTTATGAGAATAAAGTCTAAGTTTGTGTCTTACTATGACCATTGCAACTCCATGTCTCATGATAGTTGATAAGATGGATTTAGTAACCAAAGATCAAATGAAGAAAGCAAAGCAAACAAAAATTTCTCATCTACTTACATATGAGATTTGCAAGAAGACTGTATGGTTTACAAGATGATATGTTCCATACATAATCCCTCTGTAAAGGAAGTCTACTCTAGTCAGCAGTGCTTAATGAAATCATTTATTTAAATATGATACCAATAAAAAGGCATTTCTGATTCATAATTTTTCTAAGAAAGATTTGGGATAGATTTTTTATTCAAGTTTTGGAAGACATACATCATGAGTAATTTAAACGTTTTTTCAGTTTTCATTTGTTTGTCTGATTAGCCTATTCTGAAAGGTGATATAATAGCCGTGATCTTTTTCATTCTGAAGTACTCAGGATACTCTCCCAAATACAAGGCCCATTTCTCATAAAGATAGTAAGTGTTCCTATGTATCCATTAATGCCTGACCCCTGCTGCCATCATGTAAAAAATTTTAGCAAGTGTACTCTCAAACACCAAAGTCAATTTAAAACAATACTTAAAGTTGGCTGGAAATGGGGCTAAATGGATAATAATTCTTACAGAAGATTATCAGGATGCTCCAAACACCTTTCAACCTTAATCCCATAGTGGAGTTCACAGGCAAAGTTCTTCTAGTAATGTAGACAGGAAGAAGCAGTCTTAGGGTATCCACAGTATGTGCTGTTAAAGCACCGCAGAAACAGATCAAGACAAGGCCAATTACAAGATTTTACATGTACAAAATGACTCCTATTCAAGGGCAAAACCAACCTTAAGACAGTGACTATGAAGTGCTCTCAAAACAAAGAGGAAAATTGTGTGAAGTAATACATTTGTTCATTGGTTAAGTCTAACCATTCCCTGATAGATACTGTTGTTGTTAGGTGCTGTCAAGTCAGGTTCAACTCCTAGTGACCCTATATAGAACAGAACAAAATATTCCCCAATACTATGTCATGCCAGGCACTATTGTCAGTGTTTTTTTGCTATTCATATCATTTTCAATGCTGGATTGGTTTGGGAGTTGACTTCCAGGTCCTTCTCCCTAGACTACAGCACCTGGTATTCCCAGGAGGTCTCCCATCCAAGTACTATCCAGGCTGATCCTCCTTAGCTTCAGAGATCAGGCAGGATTGTATGCTAGGCTGCAATGCCTACAGGCACAATGGATGTAGACTTAAAAATATTGTGTTGTCCACAATAAATAAAAAATTGTCTGTCAATTTTTAAAAATATTTCTTTCAAAAATGCTTATTGGCTCTTTCTATCTTATAAATCCTAGAATTCAAATTTAATATTTAGGGAGACAACTCATTCCTAAAATACACAAACATATCTATTCACCCATTGGCATGCGCGCGCGCGCATGCACACACACACACACACACACACACACACACACTATATGTGTGCTATTTATACATGATGTACATAGATACACATAGCATGTAATATGTGTTCTATGGATGTATAAATACACATCATATTAAACATATGCTTATATATTATAACTTATAACTTATACTATAAGTTATAAGCTTATAACTATACTGTACAATACAATAGCTACTGCTCATGTGGCTATTGATGTCTTCAAACAAAGCAAGTCCAAACTGAGGTAAGGTATAAGTGCAAAACATGTTAGATTTTACATGGCTCATGCAAAAATAAAATCATAGCTCATTAAAATTTTATATTGGTTAAATGTAGAAATATTTTAAATATATAAAGCTAAATAAAATGTTTTATTAACATTAGTTTTTGTTCTCTTTACCCTTTTGATGTGGCTTTTAAAAAAGTCCAGAAAATTTTAAATGCCTAGGTGGCTCGCATTGAATTCCTATTGGACAGTGCAGGCCTGGTAGCCACAGGGTAGATGAAGCAGACCTTTAGTTGAAGTTGGAAGGCTTTCCAGGAGACCAAGAGCACAGAGGTTAATTCCATGAGTTAGAACATCAAACTGAATTCCAATTCTGCCTCTGTTACTTGCTAACCATATGGCCTTGGAAAATATATTTAACCTTTCTGAACTGGACTTTGAGATGATACATGTAAAATTCACAGTACAATTCTTGTCATATGGTAAGATTAGCCCAATGACTTGAAAAGTCATGCTTGAGCACCTATTAAGTGCTGAGCTATATATTAGTGTAACACATATAACTGAAGGCATTCTCTGACTTAAAGGAGACAGAATTTATCTACACCATTAGGCTCAGGGAACTTAAATTTCAGGCTATTTCCTGACTTTTAAAACTTTTATATTAAATCTACACCAGATGGTTTTGAAGTTTGAGATCAAGTATATGTAACATAACAGTTTTATGAATCAAAAAGTGATGTCCCAGCTTCTGCCTTTCTCTTGCCTCTTTACATTCTGACCAGTTTCCTTTGCACGTCTTGGTTCTCAGTTTGCACTTATGCAGTCACTGATTTTCCTATTGTTTATCTTTTAGTTTTGCTGGGGAAGAACAATATAGTGAAATACAGACCTCTCAGAACTTTTCATCTTGAGACCACTGGCATTCAAGGTGTTGATATTTTCAATCCATTTGACCCCTTGGGTCTAAAATTCAATGAGACCTTTCTGAGAGAAATTATTTTTGACAAATGAACTTTTTTTGATGCTGTCAAATAACTTCTCCCAAGCCAAGCACTGTGGTCCATGTCTGTAATCCCCAGAGAATCTATAGCTGAGGCAGGTGGATTACAAGTTCAAAGCCAGAGGCAGCATGTACAATTTAGTGAGATCTTGTCTTAAAGTGAAAAATACAAAAGGAGCTGGGGTTGCAGCTCAATGACAGGGCATGTGAGGCCTTAGATTCAACCCCCTCAGTATCACAATAAATATATAAATCAATACTTTCTCCCAGATGGTTGATTGCTATGATTATTATTTTTGGTCTAAATATTTTACAACATTTCATTCAATCGAATCAAAAGCACTACATATTTTGCAAAATATTTATTTTAAACATATTCCTGGTTATTAAAGTATGCATTGTTTGAAGTAGCAAGGTATCCATGAAAGTAGAAGTTCTACTTCATAGAATTTCTGTGAAAACCAGACTTATTTATCTTAAGCAGCCTTAATAACATCAGTAATACAATCGTTTATTTTTTTCCACTTACGGAAAGGATGCATAGATGTAGGGAACACAAACTCCAGATGAAGAGTAACTGGAAAGGAAAAAAATATCAGAGAGTGATTTCAAAAAGTTTGAAAGTAGGTAGGAAGGGGAATGTTCATTTCTGAAGGGCAGGATATTTGGAACATTTTATAATGTTATTATTTTTATATAAAATTATTAAATGAAAAATAAAAGATGATATACTACAAGTTCTCATGAAAATGACTTTTAGTAGACTTGCTTTCATACAACATTCATTCTTTTTACTTCTCTTTTGTGACAATTCTACTGACTCTTAGCCCACATTAGAGGAAGCAGATCCAGATGGATATATGCCCATCACATGACTTCCATTCTTTTCTGTATAGTGGGCTGTCTAATAATAAGGGCCTATTTGGAGTGGGCAATAGATCTCAAATATGCCTTTTTGGCACTAGAGATCATTTTGGACCATCTGAAAAGAGAAGCCAAGGAAAAATAAAAGTAAAAGCAAGAGAAACAGAAGGAAAAACTAGAAGCAAACATTAGTATAAAAGGAGAGAGCATGTGATTTCTCTGAAGAAAGAAGGCTGGTTTCAATGTAATAGGTCTGTAACTTCAGCCTGCAAAATTCTAACCACCCTTAAATCACTGCCTGAGAGAAGGCAAGAGCCACCTTCATCGCTTCAGCTGCAAGAGGCCAAAACCACTCAAGCTATCCCCAGTAGACTTCATTGAGTAATACACTTCAGTAGAGAGAATCTTCATATAAGTGATCCAACCACTATAGGGTTATTGTATTTTATATATGTTGTTGATAGGTGCCATTGAGTGTAGTGCTGGGGATGGAATCTGGGTCCTCAGAAAATTTGGAACAGTGCTCCACCAACTGAGCTAAATCTCAGCCCCATATTATATTATATGTTATATTATATATTGTATCATATGGGGCTGGGATTTAGCTCAGTTGGTAGAGCGCTGCTCTGCAGTCTCTAAGGTCCCAGGTTTGATTCCTAGCAAAGCAAAAATGGGAGAAGGATGTTGCAATCCACTCCTGAGGCAATCCCAAAACAATCAGCTGTTGAAAACCCTATGAGGGTTGCTATGAGTTGGACACAACTCGACAGCACCTACACACACACACACACGCATATATATACACACACATACAATATATATGTATATATGCATACACATATATATGTGTATATATATACATATGTATATGTATATTGTAACATATATATATATTACATATACATATTACGATACTTTTAAAATGTAAATCATACAATATAATTCAGAAGAAAGAATATTTTTCCATCAGTAAAAATTATTCCATAACAACAACAAAAATCAGTTTTTCACTTTGGCCCTAAATGAATTCACTAACTATATCCATTGGCTTATATCTTTAGGGATATTTAGTTGTAAACAATTGGGCAGCTACTCCATGAAAGAATCCAGAAGATCCTTTTATGTATTATACTACTTTTCTAAGCCAAGTAGTTTAACAAGTAGCCATAGCCATGATTATGGCCATATGACAAATACTCAGATTTGGGACACTCCTTTGTGTGAAACATCATCAATGACAAATAATATCAGATCTTTCTTTTCATTAATGGTTATAAAAATGTGTAAGAAGGGAACTGCAGGGGAGTATAGCTGTGGGTTTTTTTTTCTATGAATCTTTTAATCTTCTTTGAATGTATCTAGCAAAGTCCCATGCTGTATCTTTTTCTCCCATCGATACACTAACATGGATCTTTACAAGTGTTAGAAGCAATATTTGACATTTTGAACAGGTCAGCGAACATACTTTTCTTCCCAAATAAATGATAATAAAAATTTTGTCAACAAAAAAAGAGAAGGTGAAGAAAGATCACCAGAAAGGTGAAATGCACAAAATGACTCCAAACAGATCAAAAGACCTCCCTTGCTCTAGAAGGATGCCCCCTTGGTATACTTGGAGTGCCATGAACAGTCATTTGAACATGATTTGATGGAGCCAAGTGAGAGAGAA
This sequence comes from Pedetes capensis, assembly GCA_007922755.1. NCBI lineage: Eukaryota > Metazoa > Chordata > Mammalia > Rodentia > Pedetidae > Pedetes > Pedetes capensis. Next base: position 15,566 of record VMDO01003781.1, read on the forward strand.
TTTTACAAAGAGATTTGGATAAATATCAGGCTCAGCACCAAAGAGCCTTGAAGAATGGAAGATCATAGGGGGAGACATGTAGGGCATGCAGACTTAATTAGCAAGATAAAGTGTGACCAAATCACCTAACCTCTCAACATTCCAAAGGAAAGGGAAAGGTGGGTGTATTAACTTTCATAGGTATGACAAAACACTTGAGATAATTACCTTAGAAAAGAAAAGGCTTCTTTGGAGTTTTAAGTTTAGAGCTTCTGGTCTGCAAGCTGAGGGATCCATTGCTTTGGGCATTGGTTTCAGTGCCAGATGGCAACAGCTGTGGTCCACGGAGCAGAGAGAATTCCTCAGCTCATGTACAAGAGGCAAAAGAGAAAGAGGAAGGTACCAGGGTTCCACAGTCCCCTGGGAGGGCACACCTTCACTAATCTAAGGACTTCCCATTAGACTTCACCTCCTAAAAGTTTCTCATCAGGAGACTAGACCTTTACCACATGGACCTATGGGGAGCATTCTACAAACAAACTACTGCTCTTGAAAATTATACACATTGATAACTTGGGTAATTAAACACTTTATCTCTTTGGTTACAAGGTTCCTAGTAGTGAATAATAATCTAGGATTTGGGGCAACTTTCAACACCGGGATGGCTTTACTTTAGCTATGTTCTCATAGTGCTGCCCTATAATCTGTGCTATGTTTTCATTAGAAGGAAACTTTGGAAGATGGCTTAAAAGTGGTAATTCTAGACTGGACGCAATGATGCATGTCTGTAATCCCAGGGACTTTTGAGAAGCATAGGCAAGGAGGATTGCAGGTTCAAAACCACAGGTAGCCTGTGTCATTCAGTAAGACTGTCTCAATTTAAAAAAAATAATAAAGGGGATTGAGGTGCAGCTCAGTGGTAGAACACTTGCAAAGTATATACCAGGCCCTGGGTTCAGCCCCTCAGTGCTGAAAAAATAAAAGGCAATAAAGAAATAATTCCAGTACTTGCCTATGTGTTCAAGCCACAGGCAAGTACCTCTTTGGCAGGAAGATACTGAAGGCTTGGTATTTTTAGAGTTGAAAAACCTGGTAAATTAAGCATACTATAAGAAATCTGTTATATGTTAATATTCTAAATTGTCCATAACTATATTTGGAGACATTTAACCCATGTACAGGACTATAATACACATGGATATTACAGCGTAATTTGGAGCCTATATGAGAGTAAATGGGATGTAAAGACTTTCAGTTTTGAAAAAAACTGTAATCAACCCTTGAATTAGAAAATCAAAACTCCCTGAGAAATAAAAGGGAAGAAACTTCAAGTAAAAATAAGAAAAAATAAAAGAAAGAGAAAGGAAGAAAAAGGTGGTTGTGGGGAAGAAAGAAAGTGAATTTAGAACTATATATAAAATACTGTGATAGTCAAGTAAGTACTGACTGTAAGGAAAATGCTTGTACCAGATTCTACACACTCAAACCTCTCTCTTCTGGGTTCACCATATATTGTATAATTCATTTGGTGGCATGAAGCAAGATAGCTTGATCGAATCACAGAATATTAATTTACTAATTTGGCATATAGTAAACTGTGTGTCATCACTAGAACATAACATACACACTATTCCAGTAATTATTTGTTTATAATCTTTTGGGAAAAGATATGCAAGTATTTGTTGTTTTTATGTGCCATCAAGTCCAATCCTATTCGTAATGATCCTAAGTACAACAAAACAAAACACTACCCAACCTTGTGCCATGCACATGATCTTTTATGTTTGAGCCCAATGCTGCAGTCCCTGTGTTTCTTCTCATTTTGAGTTGTGCCACATCAGCAAAAGGAGGTCCCAGGATCTTTACTCCATTCCTATCGTTAAGGCTGACTCTACTTTGAGGAGGTAACTATTCCCCAGTTGTTTCTTGAATGCCTTCCAGCCTAGGAGGCTTATTTTTCCTGCACTATGTTTGACAATGCTTCTCTGCTATTCATAGGATTTTTGAATGGTTAATTGTTTTGGGAATGGGCTGCGGGGTCCTTCTCCCTAGTCTGTCTTTGTCTGGAAGCTCAGCTGAAACCTGTCCACTGTAAGTGACCCTGCTTATATCTGAAATACCAGTGGTATAACTTTCAGCATCACAGCAACCTACAAGTCCCGATAGTATGCCAAGTATGTTGTTATTATTGTTAGGTGCTGTCTAGTCAGTGTCCAACTTATAGAGACCTTATGTACCATAGGCAAAACACTATTGTCAGTGCTTCTCTGCTATTCATAGGGTTTTCAATGACAGATTGATTTTTTGGGGGAGTGGGTTTCTGGGTCCTTCTTCCAAGCCTACAGTATCTGGTGTTCCCAGGCAGTCTCCCATCCAGGTACTAACCAGGCCCGACCCTGTTTAGCTTCTGAGGTCTGAGGGGATTGGAAAACATAGTGCTACTGCTGCAGACCTATGGCAAGTATAGGAATATAAATATATGCATGATTCATGATAGAATGAAAACACATGCAGCCATCTGCAGAGACATGGACCACTGTTGTAGGATGAAAGCCACACACCATGTTTTTTTTTTTTCTCTTAAGCCCAGAGCGCCTCACTAGTCTTGAGCGGCTAATGAAAATTTGAATAATTCTTCTGTCAGCTTCCCTTCCTACTATCACTTTCCAAGATTGTGTGGTAGTTACTTACATAGGTTCTGAAATCAGAAACCTAAAAGCAAATACCGTTTCTGTAGTTTAATGGATATATGTCCTTGGGTCAGCATTATTGAACCACAGTCTCACATACTCTCTCTAATAAAACAGAAGAACACTGTGTTAGTTCAGCTCTTCTGAGAAGTGTAAGCCAAGACAGGGTTAAATGTGCCAGAATTATATTGCAGAATACATCTACAATGTAAGGAAAACCAGGGAGGGAGGGAGAAAAGACTGGGAGGTGTGATGGCAATATGAAAGAAAGAGGAAGGTGAGATTAGGATAAAGCCTGAGCAATCCGAAGAGGAATAGCCAAATCAGGAGGGAATTCTTAAAGCCAGAGTAGGGCAACAGAGGAGCCCTTTGTCTCCCAGGAATAGGTCAGCTTCTGTCTCCCTGATTCAGTCAGTCATCACAAAGGAGCAGCCCATGGGAGCTCTGGCTGTGGTTCTTGGGAGGTGATGACTTTCAAAGGGAGCAACTGGAGATTTCTGCAGTTGGAAGTCAGGGAGATACTTTTTTTCTTGACCACAATAAATAAAAAAAGACTCACTTTGCATAGGGAAAGTATTAAATAATTTTATACAAGTAAAATCACAATATAAGCTCCAAAAATGTTATTGGTAATTACTGCTATTAGTATTGCTTACAGCCATACCACAGTGGTATCCAATCTTGTAGGACCACAGAAGCTAAGGAGGGTTGGTCCTGGTTAGTCCTTGGATTGGAGACTGCCTGGGAACATCAGGTGGTGTAGGCTTGGGAGAAAGACCTGACAACCCACTCCCAAAAATCAATCCACAATTGAAAACCCTATGAATAGCAGAGAAACACTAATAATCCTGTTTTGCCTGTTGTACATAGGATTGCTATGAGTTGTACACCAACTCCACTGCACCTAACAACAACAACAACAACTATTAGTATCAATACTACTACCACTCCTATTATCATTTGGATAACTATTTACTACTAACTAGTATATAACGTCCATTAGTCATGCCTGTTCAATGATTATCATTTAAATAACTTGGATACTCTTTTTGAGGGTAGGATTTGATTCTTCATCCTTTTGTGAGTGCCTCCAACAAAATCCTAGTATATTATTGCTCTTGGTGCCTTGAAGCACAAAGAAGGCTACTTATAGATTGTTGGGAAATGGACACAAGCAAAGAAGGTCTTCATATCTGGAACAGGAAGACCCTTTGCTCAGTTTTGTAGCCTGTAAACAAAATCTCTGACATGGCATTCTATGAAGACCACCCATCAGTATTCTAGGATGGCATCATAGACCCTAAATTAAATATTGGAACAATTATCTAATATTGTTCAGTTGGTTTTAATTTGTTAAGGATATGAACTGCTTCTCTCCAAGTTGTTGCAAATATCAATTTATTTTTATCTGTTGTTTTACTGCAAATGGGAAAAACACACCTTGCTAGACTCCATAACTCAGGACTAAAAATTTTCAAACACCAGTAAGAATTTTTGAGATCTTAGTATGTTGACTACAAAAAGAAGATATTTAGATCTTCACCAATAGCCTTCTTTCTTTCTTTAAGGGGAAAAGTAAACGAGGCAGAGAAGACACATGGAGACATGCCTACTCTGTGAATTGCTGACCCTGAAACCAAATACAGAACTTTTGCACTGAACTCTGGAAGCTTTCAGTAACTTTGAAAATGAATTTGAGTCTTATATTTGACACTATCTCTGCACTACTGAGACTAGAACAGCCAAGTTATTACATGATAGTCACTTGCCTTAAAAGTTCAAGTCCTGCCCCCTTCCTGAGTACTTTGATCTTTTCCCAAAGAGACATACAGATTGATTCCACTTGGTTTGTCTGCCTCTGTCCAGGTACCACACTCTTGGTGTGACGTATCCAATACATCTTAGAAGAGAATGCTGAAAGACTTTGGAATCAATTAAAGCTGGACTAGAAAACTATGTCCTTCAAACTGTGAAGTCTGAGGCAAGTCATTCTACATCTCTATACCTTAGTTTTTCTTCACCTGAAAAATCAGGAAATGGTCTTCAAATAAGAGATGGTGAAACATAGCAATAGTGTATGAATAATTTCCAATGTTCAATGGTGGATAAATAGGTAAATAATTGGTATCTACATTTATCCAGAAAAATTCATATATCTTTTGCAATACTTATAACCTAACACCAGCTCTAGGATTCAACCCCCATCAACCAAATCAATTCATGTTAGTTGCTTTTATTCAACAAGTCTTTATTAGTGATCAACAACCCAGATATTTATTTCTTTATTAATGTCTTCATTCATGCATATATTCCATAATTCATCCATATATAAAAACAGAGTAATAGTATGTGAGTTTAGATAGTGTCTGAGTTTACATATCATCTCTTCACATAGCCCCTGTGTAACCTGGAAAGATCATATAACCTCTCTGAGTTCTAGTTTTCTCATCTGTGGAATGAGTATAATAATAGCATTGACTGAGTGTGTCTGCAACAGTATTGACTCAGCATTACCGAGTACATACAATGAGACAATATTTGTCACAGGAGTTGATCTCTACTTTGTGTGTAGGTTTGAGGATATAATCTCAAGAAAATGAGTCTTGGGGTTCTTTTTTGGTATGTTTCTAAGATTACTGATACAAACAGTTTTATCATAGAAAAAGTAATCACAGTAGTGTTTGCTTTTTTGTACTCCTTTTCCTATCCCTCTACCCTCTTCTATTCCCCTGACATTCCCTCATCCCTTGGAAAGTGACCTACATAAGCTACTTCTCAACCTCCACACATTTAGAATCATGTTTGCCCTCACCGTCAATTATAGTGTACAGAACACTAGGGAAAAGAAGGTCCACACATTTATTATAAAGAATGCAGTAGCAAGCTTCCCAGACTCATTCACCATATTATTCTATAACGTGATTTTATTGGCCTCAGGCAAATACTCTTGGTGAAGGGGAACAGAATGCATCATGAACTATTTTCTTGTTAGAGTACTGCTGCTTATTTGTAATAAACATCTCTATTATATGAATAAGATATTCCTCTATTTTATTTTTTATTAAGCACTTGAGTCAATTCCTCTGTCCTATATTTTAAACAAAAAATAACAAACATGGATTAAAAATATCCAGTCAGACCACAGAATCTCTAACTAGACCATATTTTGACATTTATATTCCAGGTATTAAAAATGTTGTTGCTCATTTATTTAAGTTAACTACAGGTAATAGGACCTTGCTGAAATGTATCTGAGCCTAGCATTAGTATCATTTCGATGCATATTTGACAATAATCTTAATTGAAATAATAATGACCATTTAAAATTTTTATTTGGTAAAAGCAATTTGTATTAGAACTTATATTAGTCCTTTTTGTGTTGTTATAACATAATAATTGAGTTTAGATAATTTTTAAAGAAACTATTTTATTTAGTTAACAATTTGGTGGGCTGAAAGTCTACAACCAGATGGCCATATCTAGTGTGAGCCTCGTGATATATAATATCATTGTAGATGGTAGCACATGCTGGGCAAACAAGTGTGGGCAGTGAATGGTTGATAAGGAAAAGGCCAAACACATGGTGTAGCCTCACTTTATAAAACCATACACTTTAGGGAATCTCAAGGTTCCCCAATCTTGAGAACCCTAACTCACTCCTGTGAGAGGAGCATTAATCCTTTGGAATGGTGGTTTCCCCAAAGGAACTAGTCACTTCTCACTAATCCCTACCCCACTAACTTTCTACCCCCTCTCAATACTGCTACACTTGGATCCAAGTCTCTAACACGTAAACTTTGGGGACAAACCATATCCAAACAATGTGGATCCCTTCCAAACTGGAGTATAGTATCAATAAAACCTTCATGATTTGAACATAGAGTGATATAAACTTAGGTGCTAAGTTGGTTAGCTAATAAATTGATACTTTCTTAGTTTACACATTTAGTCTCTGTTCTAATTTCCACCCTTGCCCACCAGTCACCCACTTCAAAGAACCCAATATGAATGATATATAAAGTAGAGGTTGATTAGAGCTATGTTTATTACAGAGAAAGAATGGAGCTTTTTTAGAATTCATTGGATAAAAACATATGCTGTCTATAATGTACAAATGGCTACTATTGAAAAGATATTATCAAGGTAGTATCACTCTATGTTCACACATCTTAAGTTGTTGAATATACAATTATTGTTTTAAAAATGGAAGTGCATTTTCATAATAACTTTTAATGTTCAACATATATTCTAGTTAAGGTATTTGATGTTTTCCTAACATATTCAATGAACTGGTTATATATTTAAATTTTATTTCAATTAATGTTGTTGTTATTGTTGTTAGGTGCTATGGAGTCAGTATCCGACTCATAGCGACCCTTAAAGGGTTTTCAATGGCTGACTTTTTCGCGATTGCCTTGGGAGTGGATTGCCAAGTCCTTCTCCCATTTTTGCGGTGCTGGGAATCAAACTCAGGACCTCAGAGACTGCAGCGCAGCACTCTACCAACTGAGCTAAATCCCAGCCCATTTCAATTAATAGTTGTGGTCAAATATGGCATCACCTCAAGGAGAGGCTCTCTTTGCCTCTTTGCTTTCATCTTAAGGTAGAATCAGGTTTTATTATGCATTTAAAGTTTTAAAGTGATGTGTTCAACTTGCTTATTTCAAAAAAAAACTGTTTCAACTACAACCAATTAGAATTGTGCTCTCTCTCCTCCATTTGTCCCTTCACAGACACTGGCCACTCTTTCCCACAAGTTCTCTTGGCCTTTGCTTTTTGGTTGGGCTCAGCCAACAGGAGCGCAACCTAGAGGGAAAAGGGAGGGAGCAGAATGAGTTCATGTAATCATGTTTCTGGCTCCTTCTTTCTAGTATCCTGTTTCTAGTATCCTCTGTTTCCCCAAAACAGGTTCACAATTCAGTCAGAAAGTCCCATCCAGTTAGGTGATTCATTTTGGATTTTGAGTGGTTCCCTCTTCTTGCCCTTCATACCTTCAAGCCTGAGGGTGGTAATAGACCATCTCATGCCATACTAATTGCGGCAGCTCACTAGCATAATCCCCTCAGTGTTACCCCATCCTCCCCACAGCTTTGTCATAGATCCCTTATTAAATTCTTTTCAAATTAATGCACTGAAATGCACCTTCTGCTTTCTGCCTGGGTGTTAACTGATGGCATATCAGGAAACAGCAGCTTTTTACTCCAATTGCAAGTTGAACATATTGATATTAAATGTTTATTAGAAAAGTAAAAAATATTTACTTCCTATTAGTACCACATTAAAAAAAATCATTAAAGTTGCCTGGTAACTTAACGCCCTATTAAATCGCAACATTAGACCTAGAATTTGCCAATTTTCTTGACTTTAAAGCCAAATCTATCATCCACATATCACATAGAGAAGCAAGCTGTACCCATTCTATACATTTAAGTCACCTTTGCACATGTGTGTGCATGCATGCATGTGTGAAGTGAGTATGAAGAAGATACAGGAAATAAAATCTTGTGTGAAAAAGCATTTCTTCCAGTATTATGATATTTTTCCCAAATCATTAAAATGTTTTAGGATCTTTTACATGCTAGGCAAGTGCTGGACCAATGAGCTACATTCCTAGCCCTCTAATCTCAAAGATATAAAGGACCAGAGTAATTTCACTTGAAGAATTTTGGAAAACAAGAGATTTCTAGCAATGATAAAGGATCAGGAATTAAGGGGACCTTAAAATAAATTAGTTAGTAATGAGAGGCCAAAACAGAGCTTGATACTAATTATTTCCATCAAGTGATGCTCAGACAAAAGACAAACTTGAAAACAGAATGGCATTCATGATGTTATGGTTTGTCAAGTCTTTACTGAGCCCTGATTATGTGTAACCAATGTTAAGCATGACTACTCTTATTCTTACTTTACATTTGAGGGTTAAAAGATCTCCAAAATTCTCTTATAAAGCAGGGAAATTGAAACCTATTCCTCTGTGATCACAAATCTTATGGTAACTGAATCCATCCTATTCAGCTCTGTTAGATGAAGAATACAGTGGTGCAGATAGGATATTATTGTAGCTGGGGTTTAGCTCAATTCGTAGAGTGCTGCTCTGCACTCTCCGAGGAACTGGGTTCAATCCTCAGCACGTCAAAAATGGGAGAAGGATGTGGCAGTCCACCCCTGAAGCAATTCCAAAGCAATTAGCCATTTAAAATGCTATGAGTGTTCCTATGAGTCAGATGCAACTCAACATAACCTAACAACAACAACTAAGCTATCATTTCTAAGTGTTCATTGTCAAATATGTGGTCAAGTGCTCTATTGTAAGGGATTAAGAGTATACGGCAAAACTGGGAATAAAATTCTACTCAAATACTCAAATGGCGACCATGGTATTGACTAAAACAGTTTAAACTGAGTCCCAAGATGTAGAGCTAAATTCCCCGAGAAGGAGTTGGAGAATCTTCATTCTTACAGCAGTTCATGAAGTCTTAAAGCTTCTTTCATGTGAAGATGAAAAGAGGAAGGCTTATTTATCAGACACATGATTAGGTCAGAAGGTCTTCAAGCATCTCCTGTTGCTTGTAGAAGTATTTACTCCTGCTTTCTAGTTGTTATTTTTTTCTTTAAGAAGCACATTTTTGATTGAATAAATATAAGTGAGTTCCTTTATTTTTCTTAGTAGAAATATGCATGAAATCCTTGTGGCATTTGATATTTGCTAAGGCGTTGTTGTTGTTGTTGTTGTTAGGTGCTATGGAGTCAGGTCCAAATCCTAGTACCCTATGTACAATAGAATGAAACGCTCCCCTACACTATGCCATGCCTGGTACCATGTCAGTGCTTCTCTGCCATTCAGACAGTTTTCAATGGCTGATTATTTTGGGAGTGGGCTGCCAGGTCCTTCTTTCAAGCTGACACCTGATATACCCAGGCAGTCTTCCATTCAAGAACCAGCGAGGTTTGCCTCTGCTTAGCTTCTGAGATCTGAGGAGATAGGAGGCCACAATGGTATGGCTGTACACATGCTAAGGTGCAGGCTTCCGATAAAACAGCTGCTGTGAAAACAATATGAATATAAATCTGTGCTGAGATATTTTTCTCCACATTGTACTTCTGACTGTAAAGTTCCTTTTACAAAACCTGAAATTAAACCTGTGTTACTTGGTGGATAGTGGAGGAAACACACACACACACACACACACACACACACACACACACACCAAACAAACAGCAACAAGAGAAAAAAAACCTAAATCTAACAACACTAGAAGCCAAGATTAGTGAGATTGTGTGTGTACATGTTAGTATTTGTTTTTTGTCAAAATAACATATCAATGTGGAGTATGGTGGATACTTAAAAATACATTAGAAGAAACTTTTCAAGGTTGTTTTGAAAACAATATTTATCAACCTTTTCTGAGGAAGGCATTAGTCACTGCAAGTATTTCATTGAACACCCTTTGCCTTAACAATTCAAAATTGCTAGTCATTCTAAGATGCATGCTCCTTATTATTTGTATTGCTCAATTGATCTATTTATGCTTTGAGCCACTAACTGAATAGATCCAAGATACACACTTGTTCTCTTCTAGCTAGCTGATTCCCCAACAACTTCCTCCTTTGGATATTTTGTTAATGGATATCTTGCCATTTTGTAAGGTCTAGTCATTGAAAGGATATTATTTGATATTATTTGTGTCTCCAAAGCTTTTTGGCCATATATGGGTCACTCTAACTTATGTTTTATTGATTAAGAGTTTTTTTCAGAGAGAATATGTGAAATACCCCACTGGGGAAAGGTAAGAATGGTGAATATTAGTCACAACTTTCAATTTATTTCATGTGATTACCCTAAGAAAAATACTCTAATCTCTCTTTTCCAACTTCTTTGAAAATCAGTTCTAGCATTAATGTTTAAGCACCATTATTTACTGTTTGTTCAGTTTTGGAGGAGTTCATACATTCTGAGTGCATGCTGCAGGGGAAACTTTTACATCTCAAATTCTTCTGATTTGAAATTCAATGAAGTGGTTATCACAAAAACAACATATTATAACATTTTTTGCTTTTTCCTAAGTAATATGTAATTATTTCTATATACTCATACCTTCATATATATACATGCATATATATATATATACATATATATATATATATATATATCTCTGTGTGTGCATACACACACAAATATACTAAACAATGATATTCAATAACTTTGAAATTAATTTAGAATAAGCAAACTGGTTAACTAAAAAGGGATAAATTTGAAGTCAGGTTTGGTGGTGCACATCTGTTATTCCTAGCACTCAGGAAACTGAGGCAGGAGGATATGGAATTTGAGGCCTTTCTAGGCTACATGGAGAGATCTTGTCTCAAAACACACACACAAACGCATATACATGTATGCACATGTACACACACACACAAACATACACACTAAAAACTTTTTTAAAAAGTAAATTTAGATAGGAAATATTGATGCAGAAGGATTTTATTGTTTATAAATCCTTAAAGATATTTGAAGAGTTATTTCTGTCAAGATGTTTGCAATAATTTCCTATAATTTTAGGAACTAGAACTACTTTTCCAAAGGTGAGTATATTAGTTCAAGCAAAGGTTACCTATTTTTGCACACATCGATAAGCCTAGTACTCAGGATGGTGAATGTTTTGTTCTTCCTGTTGACAGGCTTGGTGAATATTGCATATTATTAATATGGCTGACTAATTCCTAATTAGGAACTCATTAGCAGCTCCACAATTGTAGAGTATGATGGATTTGTAGCTGATCTTGAAAAAGGTCACAATAAATGACCTCTGGCCCAAGATTTCCCATCTGTCTATTATTTAATACCATCGTTTTGTGCTGGAAAATGCAATCCTCTCGCTTCCCCTTGAGAAACTATACAAAGCCTATTTTTCTTACAGGATTAGTAGATGTAATTAGATATTGACATTAATAAATACATTCTTCAGTTTTGATTTTCTCATGAGAAATGTCCATCCATATATCTCATATTTGAATTAGCCATTTTCTTTCTCTTAAAAGTTATGGATGAGTCAATATGTGGGATGTTATTTCAGAGCATTAAGATAAACAAAAGGACACTTTGTTGATTCCCATAGCAACTGTAAAATTGTACAACATAGCACATTTACGGCTTTAATGAGAAATTTTTATGTTATCAAAAGATGTAATCTTAAAACAAATGTTTTAATTATTGCCACATTTTAAAAGCCAGAAGAAACCTATTTTGTGGGGAAAAATGTGGAACACGACTATACAACATAAGATAAATCATCTAAATTTGAAATGAAACAATGCTACACTTAGAATTTCTAAGTATATTAAAGTTGTTGTTGTTAGGTGCTGTCGAGTCTGTATCTGACTCATAGAGACCCCAAATACAACAGGCAAAACACCCTTGTCAGTGCTTCTCTACTTTTCATAGGGTTTTCAATGGCTGATTTTTTTTGGGGGGGGGGGGCGGGGAGTGGGTTGCCAGGTCCTTCTCCTAAGCATACAGCATCTGGTGTTCCCAGGTGGTCTCCCATCCAGGTACTAACCAGGTCCAACCCTGCTTAGCTTCCAAGATCTGATGGGATCAGACTCCACACTGCTATAGCTGCAGGTATATTAAAGTCAGTACCATTAAACTATAGAGAATGTGGTCTTCTCTTTCCTCTTTCCTTGTTCCTTTTGTTCTATTTCTGTTAGGGTTCTTTTTTGTATTACAGAAAGAAAGCATGAAGTTCAGTGGGGGCATTTTTAGGAACCAAAGTTACTCCATGATGTCCTGAATATTTTCTAATGAATGGAATGACATGTTCGTTACCTGGGAAAAATAGAGAGTGGGGAAGAAAATGACAGTTTTTATCTTTACATTTTTCAAGCTCTCTATAAATAAGACCCAAACAGGACTATGCAAAACAAGGAAGGAAAATTGTTGCAAGAGCTGGAGCTCTGCAACATTCACTTCTAATCTCTAAATTTTAAAAATTATAAAATGTAATGTTAAGATTGGAGAACCATGTTACAAACACTATCGGCTTTTCCTGTTTGTTTGTTTGTTTGTTTTGTCTGCTTTTTGTTTTGCTTCCGATGACCTGGTTTCCAGGTTTGGAAAGAACCCCCATGCTTACTATAACATGTTCTAATTCTTATCTTTTTAATTCATTCATCAAAGCTACATTTACTACCTATTATGTACTGGATTCTGATAGGACTTGGAATGGAAAAATAGAAGGCAAATGTTATAATTGTCCTTTAGAATTAGTTTGACAAGGAAGGCAGACAGTGAGAAATAATAATAAACAATGAGGCCTGATATGGGAGCACAGAGTATTAAGAAAACAAGCAAGTCTACAGGGCTTAAGAAAGCAATCATCAATGAAATGGCATTGAAGCTTATGCCTACTGTACTCTACTTAGACTCATTTTGTGGGTCAGCTTTACACATGTGGCTGAGGAAAAAAGTATCAGCAGTCATCCAGTCTCCAAAAAGCCATAAGACATGTTAATCTTCAGCAGACTGCAAATGTTTATAGTTGATGCAAACTTTTTTTTTTAGCTCATTTCTGTATCCCTCTATTTTCCTACCCTAGGAAACAAGTAGTGATTTTTTTAAAGTAAGAAATAGACCAGTGACAGATACGATGTGCATTTTAGTTAATAAATTGTGAATGTTTTATTGTCTGTTGATCCATGTAAAATGAAGTACAAAAGTTAAATTAGTTAATTGTTTTGGTCAAATTTTTAGTTAAAAATGGAAATAAATAGAAAAGGACTAAGAAACCCACTACTGTTTGGTCTTGCAGTAGTTGAGATTCAAAGAAATAAGATAGTTAACAACAACAAAAAAAGGCTTGTGCTGATCAGCAATTGAATGCATGACCTTGTAAGCTAATGATCAGATATAACAAGAGTAGCTACACAGAAGCTCAACTTATTTAGTCACTGGGTAAAACTGAGAACAGCCCAGAAACCTTCCAGATGATAGGTTTCCATGAGGCTGAGTTTTCTTTCTAAAGTACTGAGAGCCACTGACTGTAAATAAGCAGAAGATTGCAGATCACGAGTCACTCAAGGTAAAATAAGGCAGAATGTCTGGACTAGAGAAAATAGAGATTGTAAAGCACCAGAAATCAACTAGCTGGCGTGGGGAAATTTTCAGGCAAGAAAAAGTAGCATATTTGAATAAAAGCTGCCTGGTCCCACACTGTTCAAATCCTAGTGCTTGCAGTATGAAATATTCTTCCTGAATTGTTTAACCTGCGTTCATCTTATCTCCACAAATAGTGAAAAAGTTCCTGGATGACAAGGTCCACACCTCATAACTATTTAGCAGCTCCAGATTCATTTGAACAATAATAATCTTAAAGCAGACATTCCAAAAATTCTCCTTCACCCATCCAGTAGGATTCAGTTATTAAGATGCTGCACTCATTGCCCTGAATTGATTGACATTTTATGTCTCTAACTTGAGATGATGTAGACACTGGCTCTGATCGACAGTCACCGGAGACGTTTAGCCAGTGCAGATGCTGGCAGCATTTAAATTAAACAAATTGTTCCATAGCTATGGCCAAAATCATGCTAGCCATCCTTTAGAATTTATTTAAAATGGTATTTCCTCTAGGAGCCCTTTCAAACCAAGTCATATCACACCATCCTTTTATCACATAACCATTCTCCTTTTTAAAGTTTAAGTAAATATAGTTAAGCTATTAACAATTGAATCATTATTCAGCATCCTTTCCCTCCCAAAAAAAATACATGCTGCAAGTAGAAGACACATGGCTGTCTAATTTGCTCCTCTTTTTTTTTTCCTGCAAGGCTCTATAATAATACTGTTTTGTTCATAACAGGTGTTTGATAAATATTTATAAAATAATTTAAAATGATAATAAGTGGGGTTTTGGTTTTTGAAAGCTGAGTTTGATTTTAGAAATACTATTATTTAGTAATGGGAAATTTCACCAGGCAAATAAACATTTCACCACACATTTTTTCTTTCATGGATGTCACCAAGTTTGAAGTGATGTTCAAATGAGATAGTGCGAATGTGAGCCTTAGTCATTACTCATCTTTGAATTGGTTTTGGAAGGTTACACAACCTTTGTTAAAGTCATTTTTAAGATATGTGGAATGAAAATATTGAGAAATTAGCAGGCTATCTTGGAGCACTGTCAGGCAAATAGAGGCAATATAATTAACAGTTAATAGCAACAGCCAATGTGCTGAGATTTGATCATTGGCTTTACCACTTGCTGGCATTTGATTTGGGCAAGTTGACCTCTTCAGGTTTCAGGGCACATCAATAAAGTAGGATGTTGCAAGGATTAAAGAAATTAAAACACATCAAGCACTTCAAATATTTTGGGGTATTAAATAAATGCTCAAATGTAATGAAATGTTGTATTTACACATTTTACTTTAAGTTCAACATGTTGCATGTATGATAGGAAGACAAGATTTCGGCAGGTAAATGAGTTTGAAATGTTTCAGTTGTTGAGGTAATAACTGATATATTACATCTGAATAGTGGCAGAAGTGGTAGAGAGAAATGAAGGCAGTTAGAAAATTTTCAATGTGTATAATCAAGGGAGGATGAGTTATTAGATACAGGTATGATATACTGGCTTCCCTTTGATCAGTTGGATGTATGTTGGTGCCATTATCTGAGATTAAAAGACAGCAGGGATGGATGAGTATTGTTTTGCCTCTGTTGAGTTAGAGTTGCCTGTGGGACATCCAAGGAGAACTATCCAGTAGCAAATTTGATTTGTTGTTGTTAGGTGCCGTCGAGTCGGTATCCGACTCATAGCGACCCTTATGGGGTTTTCAATGGCTGACTGTTTCGGGATTGCCTTGGGAGTGGATTGCCAGGCCCTTCTCCCATTTTTGTGGTGCTGGGAATTGAACTCGGGACCTCAGAGACTGCAGCGCAGTGTTCTACCCACTGAGCTAAATCCCAGCCCGCAAATTTGATATATAGGTCTATATTCCAAGCACCAACCCTGGGATGAAGAATGAGCTACAAATGAAAGATTAGAGAGGACAATAGCTGGAGGAAGAATGATGTCATGAGTGAGGAAGTATTAAAATCAAAAGTTCTCCAGTAGCTCATATGCAAACAAGAAAGCCAGGATGAGGAGAAAGTTGGAAGTAGAAGAGCAATCAGGATTCATATAAAAGATATATTGTGTTGTTGTTAGGTGCCGTTGAATCGTGTTCAACTCATAGGGACCCTCAATGGCTTCTTCTTCTTTCTTCTATAAGTCTGCTTTCAATGCCTTATTATTTCGGGATTGCCTCAGAAGTGGGTTGTTACATTCTTCTCCCAAAAACTAGAGTCCATGCGGCTGACAGGCACTGTGGTTGTACTTTGCCTGCTATTCCTAATGACATTCATCGCCGGATTTTTCAAGACTGGGCTGCCAGGACCATTCTCCCACACTTTCCTTGCTTGGGATCGAACACATCTCCTCAGGGAGGAGGCAGCTGTGCTCTACCCAATGAACCAAAGCCCCAGCCCATAAAAGATATAGGAAATGGAAATTAAGCTAAAGTAATGATATCTTTGTCATGAACAGAAATAAAGGTTCGGGAAAGGTATGCATATATGGACAATTAGAGTACCATGAAAAATTTTCTTTTTGATGAAGTATTAGTTTTCTATTGCTGTGTAACAGGTTACAACAAATACAGTGGCTTGAAACCACACTTACTTATTATCTCACCATTCTATTGGTTAGATACCTGGGTGGGCTCAGCTAAGTTTTATGCTGGTAGTTTACAAGGCAAAAAACATGGTATCAAATATAATGAATTCTTACCTGTGGGCCAAGCAAATGTGTTTCCAAACACACTCAGGCTGTTGACAGAATCCAATTACTTTTCATTGTAGGCTTCATATCCCATATTTTCTGCCAGGCTGCAAACAGGTCCACTCTCTGCCACTGGAAATTTCACATTCCTTCGCATATTGGCCCCTCCAACTTTAAGTGAGGAGTGGCACCTCAATTCTTCCTTCCATTTCTAGTATCTCAGACTGCCTGTGTCCTCACATTGACTTTTGCCTTTACTGTTAAGGTTCCTGCAATTACAGTTAGCTTACTCAGATAATTAAGGAATATCTCTTAATTCAAGAGCAACTGATTAGCAATCTTAATTAAAACTGCAAAGTCTCTTTATCACGGAAGGCAACAAATTCACCAGTGTTATAGGTCATGATGTTCAGGGTCTGAAACACTAGGGCCTGAAATGTTCCATGAAATGAGGGTTGTAGTTCTGTCTACCAGAGATGATGTCTTTTTTCCCCTTGTGGAGTAAGGAAAAGGAATGGGTTAACAGGGTGGGTGGAAGGGTCAAAATGACTTAAGGTTATAGCTATAGCAGTAAACTTATTTTTGTATGAGGAATAATACATAAAATATTTATTTCATTTAAAAATTCATTTTATTAAAAAAATATAGGGCTATAATTGTAGCTAAGTTATAGGGCAGTAGCCTGGTGTGTAGAAGGCCCTAGGTTCAATCCTGAGCACCAAAATAAAAAATAAATATCTCATTAAACTTATTTAAATTCATTCTATTAAAATATTCATTTAAAAAAGAGGAAATTCTCTCTTTATCCTCTTTCCTGCAGCTCCCAACATCACCTGTTTCTCCTAATCACCTCATTAATCACTATCAATTTGACACAAGAAGTAAGTAGATATATATCCAGAATTATGCAGCATTTATTTTAATATAAACAAGAACATATTGCTTTGTACTACTCTCAGGTATATATCCAAAGGAAGACAAGTCATCATATCACAGGGAAATCTGTACTTCCATGATTATTGCAGCACTTTTCACAATTGCAAGGGCATGGAATCAGCCTAGGTATCCATCAAAAGATGATTGTATTAAAACGTGGTGTATATATAGAGATAATGGAATATTATTCAGCAATAAAGAGGAATGAAGTCATGTCATTTGTAGAAAATCGGATAGTACTGGAGATGACCATTTTAAATGAAATAACCCATACTCAAAAAGAAAGATCCCATGTTTTCATCATAAGCAGAAGCTAGAGCTATATTAAAGTAAAAATGTATATGTATATGTATATAAAATTGAGTATATCTATGATTAGAAACTATAAGGGGACCCACCAGGAAATGCAGACTTATAGAAGAAAGAGGGAGATGGTAAAATGGAGAGGGATAGGGAAGGCAATATAGAAGGATAAAGAGGGCGAAAGAAAGTGCAAAATACAAGATGAAATTTTAGGAAAATTCCATAATGAATCTCACTACACTCTATGCAACAAAAAGAATACATAAATATGTATAATTATAATTACATGGCTAATTGATTTTTTTTTGTAAAATGTTCAAGGAGATGAAAATGTTAACAATGTTGACTCAATAATTGCACATGAAATATATGAGCTGAATTATCACTCTCTATTCCTGTTTTGCCCTGCTGTAACATAAGGCCACTATGAGTTGTATCTGACTCTATGGCACCTAACAACAAACACATAACAATTCCATAAATGTGTACAATTAAAATACTCATAAAAATACTATGAGGGCAAATAAAGAATAAATTCCTCTGCAGTTTGTCCTTTATTTCTTAATACTTGCTGGTTGTAATTTCATGTCAACATATATTAACTAATCTCATGTTTTATACTACTTTATATGCATGCCAGTTTAAATACAATATATATCTGAACAAATTTAAAATGAACTATCACCCAGTTAAACTTTTGTGTTACTGTAAGTAACCATTCATTAGTCTTCTTATTCATGTTTCTTAATGTCTATATACAAATACATTTTTAAGAGATACACTTAAAAGAACTTCTGAATAAAATGGCGTACATATTTAATACTGTTCCCCAACCCACTGCAAATGTTGATACCAACTGACACTCATATTAAGAGCATGAAACTATCATTTCCTTCCAACTCTTTATATGATTATCCATTGGGATGTCTTATCTGATGAGGGAAAGGTCTTATTTTTCATTTAAACATTTTATATGTATTAAATATTTGGACATTTTAAGATCCTTTGCAATTTTTTCTATGGACTATCTGTTGTTTTAAAGAATTTATACGAAAATTTTCTAATAGTTTTGATTCCAATGTTTTTCACTGTCTAGTTTGTAAATTTATGTGTCTTTGTGTATATCCTTGCCTATTCTGTCTTTTAATTTAATATTATTTCTGTTTTTAGTTTTCATTTTTAGGTCTTGTTTAATAGGTCTTGTCTAATACAAGAATAGCCTGTAGCTTATAGCCCTGTGACATCCACTTGCGTCAGATCTCAGAAGCTAAGCAGGGTTGGGCCCGGTTATTACCTGGATGGGAGACCACCTAGGAACACCAGAAGCTGTAGGCTTGGGAGAAGGACCTGGCAACCCCCTCCCAAAAATCAATCTGCCATTGAAAACCCTATGCATAGCAGAGAAGCACTGACAATAGTGTTTCCCCTGTTGTACAGAGGGTCGCTATGAGTCGGATACCAACTCGACAGCACCTAACAACAACAACAATACAAGAGTCTAACCAGATTATACTGTTGTCTTTTCTTTCTCTCTTTATGTCTATATGTAAACTATAATATATAATTAATTGTACAAAATTACTTAATATAATTCTATTTGTGCCTTATTTGTGGAGGTTTTGCATTATGGGCAAGTTCTAGCTCTATCATTTCAAATGTATACATTTAATAATTCCAACACTATTTTCATTCCATTTCCTGCACTCATTTGAAATGCCACATTAATTCATTCTCTGCTTTTTTAAACTACATAACTCAGATTCTTTTTTTTTTTTTTTTTTTTTTATGGAAAGCCAAGAAAGGAGATTTAACCAATGTGAACATTGGGAAGAGAAACAGGTGACCTCAAGTGTGTCTTCAGGGAACTTACATGAGCTTCTGGTTTAAGTAGAGGAAAATTTGGAGGCAGAGGCAAGAGGTCTGCACAATTAAGGAGTCCTGATCAGAAAATTGTCTGTCATTGCTGGAAGGGTTGTTTGTAGTTTGTAGTTTCTTGTCAAAGAGATGTTTATCAATTATAGCTTCCTGGATCCAAACTGTTTGTGGATATAGGACAAGCTGGAGACCTTCAGATGCCTCTTGGGGGTCTGCAATGCTTTTCAGTAAAGACAGTTTATAAGTTCTTCTTACAATTCCTCTTTTTTGTTTTTTATCAGACCTCTCAATCTTTTTTTTTCTTTTTTTTTCTTCTTTTTGGGTACTGGGGGTTGAACCCAGGACCTCATGCTTGCATGCTTTGCAAATGCTGGAAAACTGAGCTGCACCTTCAGCCCATTTTTTTTTTTGTTGTTGTTGTTGTTTGTTTTACTTTTTGAGACAGGGTCTCGCTAAGTTACACAGACTGTTTCTGGTCTTGAACTTGCGATCCTACTGCCTCTACCTTGCAAGCCGCTGGGATTACAGGCATGCGCCACCACGCCTGGCTAGACCTCTCAGTCTTAGAGTATCACATAGATGTTTACTCTTATGGAGTGGGCCTTGCTTCTAGTTATAGTTATTGATTACACCCACAATAGCTATGCCACTTTCCTGCCAGCAGGGATATCTTGCCTGGCATGTTAAACACACAGTGCTCATAGCTGAGCAAGACCAATTCTCCTCCAGCAGCTTCCATAACACCCTCCAGCACTTATGACAGCTAGCCAGTTAGGGGGAGAGATTTTAGCTCAGTCCATGCTTGATTTCTCCATGCCATGCAATTAGGGCATGCAGGGTTTTGGTGACAAGAGACTTATTGTCTAGCTTTGGCATGGAGCCAGTAGCACTGACAATGGTGAGTTTGGCTGCAGACAGCTCACTGGCCAACAACTCATAAGGAGATAGCTTTCCCCTGGCACTGAGATTCTTATTTAACAACCAGCCAGCTCTTGGGAGTATCTTCATCATGCCAATTTTGGTGAACACCCAGGGATAATATTGAGTCCCCTGAAGGCAACTTTACTGATAGTTTGCTCTCATGGAAATGCTTACAAGAGGCCCGCTGCTATTTCCTTGCAGGTGAGAACATATTTGCATCTCTCACTGACAGGTATAGGCCCTATGCAGCCTATTTGTCAATCTCCTATAGGACAGTTTGTTTACATATTTGTTCTACCATCACATCTGTTTGTTGAGGCTGTGGTTGAGAATAATCCCTGTATGTTAGGATGGCATGGAGAAAATCCATAGCAAATTTTTAGCCAGTGATGATTCCCCTGTGCCCAGACTTCTCATAAACCCAATGAACAGCCTTTGGTAGGACCGGAGGGCAGATGGCACATGTTTTGTTAAGGGTATCTGCTTTTGGATTCACAGGAGGGTGCAATGGGCTATGGACTGCTACATGGAAAGCTACCAGGGGCCCTGACTCCTATATATGTCCCTCCCCCATCTATTGACCCCATAGTTGTTGACCTGGCATGTTTCCAGTCTTCTCTCTCCCATTGGGCCATCCACATAATCAGGGCTTGTGATATAGCCCAACTGTCAGTATACACTGTCAAAGGGCATCTCTCATGAGTCAATATTATCCAATACGGCCCTGAACTCCACCCATTGGTTACTTTTCTCTTCCCCCCTTTCCAACCACAAAGTGAAGATATCATATGCATCTTACCCAACCATAACAATCCCAAGAATTTCACAGCCATAATTGGCCCCTCTACTTTGTTAGTAGTCTGCAGCCATAGCACCCTGGTATATGATCCTGCCTGATCTTGGAAGCTAAGCAGGGTCGGCCCTGTTAGTCCTTGGATAGGAGACTGTTTGGGAATACCAGCTGCTGCAGGCTAGGAAGAATGACCTGGCAATCCACTCCTGAAACAATTTTCCATGGGAAACCCTAAGGATAGCAGACAAGCACTGATAACAGTGCTGGACATGGCCAAGTGTCAAGGAGTGTTTTATTTTGTTGTACATAGGGTCACTAGGAGTCAGATCCAACTTGGCACCACCTAACAACAACAGCAACAACAAACTGTTAGTAAGCTGGGATTTAGCTCAGTTGGTAGAATGCTTGCTCTGGGTGCTTTGAGGCCTTGGTTTCAATCTTCAGCACTACAAAAACTGGGAGAAGGACCTGCCAGGCTACTCCCAAAAACCAATCTTGAAACAGCCATTTTTTGTCTTGAGACAGGATTTCACTAAATTACACAACCTGCCTTTGACCTCCAATTTGCAATCCTTCTGCCTCTGCCTCATGAATTTCTGGGATGACAAGCATGTACCGTTAGATAACCGGCTTAGTCATTATCAGGCAAAATTGAGAAAAAGGGGACTGAAAATGGCTCCTGCCATTCTGCCATGATGAAGAGTCCCATGGGTCTCTGAGGACAATGGAAAAACATTTTTAAATGGATTCCACATTCTACAGAAGCCCTTGAGCCATTTACAAAACAAAGACCAGAGGCCCAATTCACACTAGATGCCTAGAGCTGGGTGCCCAAGGCTGATGTCACATTGGGCATTCCCTAGTTTGTGTAAAACTAGAGGGAACCTGTGCCCACTCTCTCTTCTTTCACAAGCTCACCCTCTTTCTTTCTCTCTGCTCCTCTGCTCATCTCTCTCCACCTTTTCCTTTCTTGCCTGCCATCTTCTCTGTCTATCCAAGGCATCTTCCCCCTAAAAGCCTGCTTAACTACCCAGTTCTCTGGCTTCTTTACTTTTCCCTGGAAAACAGGCATATCATTATGCTAATTCACCCAGGGAACAGCACGTTTTTCCAAGGTCCTGTGCAGATCAACCTAAGCTGCTTCAGGTCCCCCAGTTTTTCCTGTAATTATTCCTTAAAGTCGTACTATCTTGGCACCTAACAACAACAACAATAGCCTTAATAAACCTATTGTATACTGTAATATAATTTCTATGTCAGGTATAAATTCTTTTGTATGCTGAATATAAGGACTGAGTTTTTGCTGCCAGTTTCAAGAAAGATGTGTGTCAGGGCTATGTCCTTCTACTGTACTCAATGGCACCTAACAACAAGTTCAATCTCTATGCTGAGCAAATAATCTGAGAAACTGGACTTTATGAAGAATGTGGCATCAAGTTTAGGGGGAGACTCATTAACAACCCGAGTTATGCAGGTGACACAACTTGGTTGCTGAAACTGAAGAGGATTTGAAGGATTTACTGATGGAGATCAAAGAACCCATTCTTCTGTATGGATAGCACCTAACATCAAAAAAAAAAAAAAAAAAAAAAGCAAAAATCCTTACAACTAGGTCAGGAAGCAACTTCATAATGTGTGGAGAAAAAACAGATTGTTCAAGATTTTACTTTACTTAGTTCTACAATCAACACCCATGGAAGCAGCAGTCAAGAAATCAAAAGACACATTGAATTGGGAAACACTGTTGGAAAAGACCTCTTCAAACTGTTGAAAAGTAAAGATGTCCATTGAAGATGAAGGTGCACCTGACATATGCCATGATATTTTCCATGGTATCATATGGTTCTGAAACCTGGATGTTGAACAAGGGAGATAGAAGAATTGATGCTTTTGAATCATGGTACTGGAGATGAATATTGAATATATACTATGGACTGCTAAAAGAACCAATAGATCTCTCCTAGAGGAAGTGCAATCAGAGTCGTCCTTGGAAACAAGGATGGCTAGGTTGTGTCTTATGTATTTTGGACATGTTCTCAGGAGGGACCAATTCCTGGAGAAGGACATCATGTTTAGGAGAGTGGCAGGTCAACAACAACAACAACAACAACAAAAAGGAAGACCTTCAACTAGATGGGTTGACACTAGCTGAAACAATGTGTGTAAACTTAAAAAAGATTGTGTGCCTGTCACAGTGTTGGTTGTGTTTCATTCTATTGTACATAGGATTACTATGAGTCTGATCTGACTCAATGGCATCTAACAACATAGGGAGAACAAAAGTAAACAAAGCAGATAATATAAACAGATAGCAACATTTGTTTATCATAATATTTAAGTAGTCAGCCATAAAGAAAAAAATAATGAATTCATACTCCTGATTTAATTAATGTTAAACAGACTTCCTGGATTTAAATTAACTCATTTTTTTTCAGTAGTCTTGAAAGTCCTTTTTTAAAAAAACTGGGAGACATGGGTTTTTCTCCTATTTTTATGATCATTTTCAATTGTAAACCAGCATGCCTTGTAGGCCCTGGAGCTTCTTGAGGAAACACCCACATTTTCACTTTTAAGATGCTTTCAAAAAACAAGGGACCATTTTTAGGGCAGGGGAGTACCCAGAACCAAAATTGTTCCTGTCAGAGAGAGGGGAACAAAGAAACAACCTGTATATATTATAAAATTATACATATAGTTTTAAAACCCTCCTAAATATGTTTACTCAGCAAGCACACATATATACAATATGCACACACAAAGAGAGCTTAATTTAGGTATCACAAGACTAGTAATTTTGACATGCATGAAAAAAATAAAGTGGCCATATTTAGTTATTTTAGCTAGAATTCTTTCTATGGGGCATTAAGGTGGTTAATTCTTAAAGAGCCTAACATTCTTTTTGCAAATCTAATAGAGATCTGCTATACGTCCATAACCAAGTGACTAAAGGATCCTTCCAGATGTGGCCACACAAAATCAAGTTACAGTGGGTACGGAAGTGCTAACGTGGATTATACAACCAAATCTGCAGTTTGCAGCTCCCTGGAAGCCTTTGTCAGCTCTTGCACAAAATCAAATGATTGGAGGGTGCGGTGAGGCCCAACCCCAAAGTGGATTGCACAACCTCTCTATAGTTTGCAGAATCCCCACTGATCCTGCCTCCTCTCAAAGCCTTACAAGAACTTCCAGAACAGATTGGGCCATTCTTGTGCAAATTACAATAGAGGTGTTCCAAATGCCCTTGTTTGCTGTACACATAATATTCCTTTTTGTAGTTACTGACACAAATTTGCAGAATTTACATTTTCCTGCCTGGTTTAAAAGAATGCAAATGACTTAAAGTGGGAGAGATAAGGAATCAGACAGAACCCAAATGCCATAAAAGAGACTCCCAACTGACAAGGAAAGGACTAATCAATGAATTTAAACTTTAAGCCTGTAGAATCCAAATATTCATTCCTGTCCCTCTTCACATAATTGTGGAAGAAGCTGCCAAGGCTGGCCAAAGTGGATAGATATAGAGTCCCCAGGGGGAGAGGAATGATCTGTGTGGCATTATTCTAAGCGCTCCTCTCTGCTCAGGCTCAACTCTCCACTTAATTGCCAACACAAGGGGCGTTCTCCTTGCCAGGCTCGCCAAAACAGTTACTGGATTTTGGAATGAAGAACTAATTCATCGATGTAGGCTTGGCCACCCCATCCCCAGTATGCCAATTAAAGAGATGAACAGTGATGAAAAGCAGAAAAAGAAGATTTAATCAATTTGCACATTGGGAATAGGTGGAGGAATAGGTGACCCCAAGTCCATCTTTGGATATATTTTTATATTGTATTGATATACGTGCAATTTCTGCAGCCTTGAAAGCTACGCGGGGTCAGCCAGGTTAGCCTTTTGATGGGAGACTGCCTGGGAATACCAGGTGCTGCAGGCTAGGGGGAAAGACCTGGCCACCCGCACCTGAAACAATCTGCCATTGAAAACCCTATGAATAGCAGGGAAGCTCTAACAATAGTGCCAGGCATGGCACAGTGCCAGGGAATGTTTCATCTCTTTTACATGGGGTCACAATGAGTGAGACCCAACTCGATGGCACCTAACAACAAAAACATACTTGCAATTGCAATGTCACGGTATGTTAATTACATAGATAGAAAATACTTTAATATCTGACAGGATAATTTTACGTTTTGGTAGTTCTTTTCAAATTTTCTTCACATTTTTTAAGCTACTGTTTCTATTTTAATTATGAAACCACATTATTGCATTCCTTTACAAAGCTTGGTACAATTTTTATTGAGATTGCATTGCTTATTGATGAATTTGAGTAATCATCACATAAGTATAATATTGAGACTTATTCATCAAAGAAGGAAAATGTATCATTTCAGCTGCTGAAAATTTCTATTCTGGGTTTCAGAGGTATTATCCATATTAAAATTCTGTGTGTTGCTCTCTCTCTGCAATTTTTATAGTTTATACTGTTTTATGATAGTGATATTTGCCAGGATTTCTTCTGATGTTCTACTATATCTACTTATGCAGGTTTTTAGGGGTAAAGTTCAGGACAAGACATCATGATTGTTTTTTGGCTATGTATTCAGTAAGTGCAGAGCAAGGCAAGTCTTGTGAATTTAAGTGTTTCTAATAGCACTCAGTCTGCCAATCAGCATATGCAGCACTCCCTGTCTAAAACCCTTGCTTTGTCTTCAGCATTATTTTCTGAGGGCAGACACTCCTATTCCTTTCACTTGGCTCAGAGATAGGTCACAGTGCTCTGCTAAAGCCATTTAGAAATGGTGCCCTTTAAACATCATAGAGAGTGGTTTTTATTGTGTTTGGGGGAGTATCATTCACTTATCTGTTTTTTTAGGCACCCACCAAATCCAACCATGATCTGCTATTTTTGATGGTATTCCCAATGTTTGCAGCACTATGCTTTGAATTAATTTTTTGATGTTTTTGCCTTTTTCCATCTCTACACTATGTCTTACTAGTTTCTAGTTCACCAGAGGTTTCCTCTTTTATTATTTTCAGTTATTGAGATTTACATACAGTTGTACATACTTTATACCATTTTACTGAATTTGTTGTATGTGGGAGAAATTATAGTATTTAGGCAAGGTCTAGAAAAGGGAGTCAAAATCATTTTGTAGTAGTATAAAAATGAGCAGCATTCCAATGTCTTCAGGAATTGACAATGAAAAGCTTAAATATTTGTATTAATTTAAAATATTTTCACTTTATTATCTATAACATGATATGGAAATATGGTCTTATTACCTGTCAAAGCATGTAAAATTATGCTTAATATTCTCAGTACCTAATTAAATTTTCTTAAATGCTATTCAAAATCCATTATATTATTTAAGCCCCTCAAACTTGCAAATAAGGATCAGTACTTTCTATATAGATTATAACTATTTGTGGAATAAGTTTGAACTATAATAATAAGTGGGAAAAGTGAATATAAATTTGGCTAAAACTACACTGGCACTTTATTTAAAGATAGAGTTACCCAAAGTTATTATAATAAATTTTAACTTTTGAAATTTATTTGAAAATTATAAGATCATGTTATAATTTTAAATCCCATAAATACTTCTGAGATTTCCTCTTTGGATTTATGCTGTATCTGGATCACAATCAGCAATTTTTAAGTTTCTGAGATCTTTTGGTGTTATGAACAGGAGAAGCTTTCCAGTCATATGTTTTTTACATAGCAAGAGACTCCTATTTCCTATTGGTAAGAAGTAAAGAGCAAAAAATAACTAACTTTATCCTTTGGAAAACTAAATTATTTTTATTTTTTAAATTAGGTTGCAATTTAATGAGTTTCATTGTGGCATTTATGTACAATTGCATCATGGACTTTTCTCTTATTCACTCCTTCATTTTACCCCAACATTGGTCCACTCCTTCCCACTATTTCCCTCCCCTGTCCACATATATGCCCTTATACTTTCAATCTTACATGTGTATGCACGTGTGTATGTTCTTTATAAATTAGATCTTGCACAGAGTAGATATTCCTTGTTATTTCAGAAAGGTCAAATGAGAAGGAAACCCATCCATGGAGAAAGATTGCCAGTGGGATCATGCAAATGGTGGATATACTTCAGGTCTTTTGAGACTCAAAATACCTAAGATTTAATTTTAAATTATCCTCGTTAGTAAATTGAAATAGAATCCTACTCTCTTTCCTGAAAAAATTCCACAGTCATGTAACACTCAAATGATCTGTGCTTAATATTATTTTGGAGATTACAGGGTCTTGGAGGAGTGTCAAATAAGGTGACTTAGGGAAAGGGAACAAAATACATGGTGAAGTGCATGAATTCAGAAGAAGCAGAGACTTAGACCAGGTAATGTTGCTAATCAAGAAGTCCCAGTATTCACAGAAAACCTGGAAGTTTGGGGTTCTTCCAGAACATTAGGAGGCTTTGGCCAATGTGATCCCAATTCACAAGCCCAAGGTAAATCCATATATCTTCTATACGAGAAAGGACATATTAGCAATGAACCCTTCTTGGTACTATTAACAGGATAAAATGGTGGACAATTGCATAAGAGGTGTGATAGAACAAAATGCTCTCCTGTCACAATGACTCAAATAAAATAATCATAACCAGGTCTTGTACTCCTTGAGTTTTTGATAGAAAGCAAGATATTTTCACTCTAATGAAAAAATGGGGGCTGGAATTCAGCTTAATTGGTAGAGTGCCACTGTGTAGTCTCTGAGTTCCTGAGTTCAATTTCCAGCACCACAAAAAAGGAAGAAGAACATGGCAATCCACTTCCAAGGCAATCCCAAAGCAATCAGCCATTGAAAACCCTATAAAGGTCGCTATGAGTTAGATATGACTCAGATGGCACCTAACAACAACAAATGAGAAATTGGAAATATGGAATTAATTTGATCAGTGGATATTTAATGCATCGAGAATAGTCATTTCTTCTCTTGTCTAGGGCTAAGATAAACTGCTCAGGGACCTCTTCCAGGGGTTAGAGTACATTTAATTTCCCAAGATCCAAACTAGAGTAGGCAAGAAATGTGCACAGAGCAAATGATAGCCATGCCATCAAAATAAGTACTCAATTCTTAGACTATGTGAGAAGCCAGCCAACCAGGGTACCAGGCCAGATAGAAAGAACAAGTGTGAATAAACAAGAAGTGTCAGTGTCTGCAGAAGATAAGATGATAGACAAAGTAGCTGAGTGCACATGTATCATGGCAAATGTTCTGAAAATAATCTGTAAATCCTAAAAAATTATGAAAAGCCAGCATCTTTCAGGTATATAGTTTGCCTCTTTATTATACCAGGTAAGGAAAGACAAAAGATCCACAGAGGGAGAATGAATTATGCTTGTCCTTAAATACTGAATATGTTAATGATGAACATAGGCAAGCAAAAAAAAAGTAATACAATCAAGTTTCAAAAAATAAAGACTACCAAGTTTTGGGATTAATAGTCAAAACCAATTCCTGGTAACATTTTGATATCCTATAAACAACTTCATGATAAATGGGAAAAAAGATTGAAGTTGTTCTAGATTTTGCTTTACTTCGTTCTACAGTCTACACACATGGAAGCAGCAGTCAAGAAACTGAAAGACACGTTGCATTGGGAAAAGCTGTTGCAATAGAGTTCGTTAAAATGTTGACAGGCAAAGACATCACATTGAAGATGAAGGTGCACCTGACTCATGCTACAATATTTTCAGTTGCATCGTATGTTCATGAAAACTGGGCTTTGAACAAGGGAGACACGAAAATAATGGATGATTTTGAATTACGGAGATGAATAATAAATGTGCTGGAGATGAATATTGAATATACTATGGACTGCTAAAAGAACCAACAGATCAATCCTAGAAGTGCAATCAGAGTGCTCCTTGGAAGAGAAGATGGGTAGACTGGATCTTATGTATTTTGGACGTATTATCAGGAGAAACCAATCCCTGGAGAAAGTCATCATGTTTAGGAGAGAGGAGGGTCAATGAAAAAAAAAAAAAGGAAGACCCTCAACGAGATGGATTGACACAGTGACTGTAACAATGGGCTTACACAAAAAATGTTGAGCATAGCACAGTGTTGGAAAGTATTTTGCTTTCTTATACATGGGATCACTAGCTATGAGTTAATAGCTAACAATACCAACAGCAGTAAGATAATGGAGAATATTCACAAAGCAAGGTTTAATTTTTAAAAAAAAATCAATTACTAGCCATTGAAAAGTAAATATTTTGTTATATTCTTTTCAGGAATTAAAATATGATTTATATGCATTTCCTAACACTGTTAAATTTTCTTGAGTTCTAATGAAATTAAAAGCAAACATCAGCTGCAAATATAAATTTCCAGTTACATTTATATATTCAGTCAACAACAACAAGAAAAACTAAAAACAAAATCCAGAACTTCCTTTTGTTTTTTGTAGTGTTTCTAAAGGCATTTCTCTTTGATTTGATTTCTTCTGACATTTGGGACTACTTGAATCATTGTAATAATAGCCCCACACCCGGTGACATAAGTTTCTAAGAGATTCAGAAAACCAAACAACACTATATTAACTAAATTACAGATTTTGTTTGTAGCTTTTCTCTCTTCCTCATTGTATGAAGTGGAAAACTTTATTCCCTCTAGAACTGTAAATCAGAGAATCTTGGTCTATACATAGAAGCATTAAGAATACCTTGGTTGTCCTGAGCAGTAACTCAGTTCTGTGAAATTATATCTACCGGGATCTGTGGGGTGCTTGAGACAGCTTTATTTCTTGAATTTATAACATTCCTTCACAGCTTCTCTTAAAGATTTCATAAACTCAAAATGAAAAGTGGTCACTTAAAATCAGACTGCAAACATAGTGGAGGTAATCAGGCTTGTCTTTTCCTGAGCCCTACATAAATAGCAAGAGCGTTAACTAATGATAAAGGTTCCTGTTACCCAAAGAGAGACCAGCTCCAGGTAGTTAGGTCCCCTTTGCCTTAAGATCATGCGTGGGGGATTTTTCTGGATCATTTAATAGATAACCGTGTCACAACTGAGTTTAATTTTTATAGAAGTACAATTTTTGAATTTTTGAATTTGTGGTATTTTCAAGCTCCATACTATTTGACCTCTTTGTAGTTTGCTGAAGAAAAATTTATAGTGTTTCATTACAAATGCAGTAGATGTTATTTTATATTAGAAAACAATGGCTTAGATTTTTTTCTTTTTGTTTGTTTTATTTCTTAACAGTCAGGATGCCTTTTTATTTTTATTGCTTTATTAACTTCATTTGATTTAATACTTTGGAATGCACTGGACTAAAAAGTACAAAATAAATACAAAATGCACCTATATGCTTCCGTGTGTAGCATATTAGCATGGTTTGCTCTAACCATAAGGAATAAGAAAAAATAAACAGTGCATTTACAAATTAAAAGACTAAATTTGAGTTCAGTAGACAGTAATATTTTAATATTTTAAAATAAGATATCTCCAAACCATCTGCAAATGGAGTAAACCAATGGGATAACTATTAACACTTGGGAATCTTGCAAGAGGGTATGGTTATCAGTCCAAAATGATTTTCAGAAATATCTCAAATGCCAGTCAATATTTTAAAGTTTCAAAGGAAACAGTAAACTTTGAGATGTTTTGAATATTGCCTGCACTATTGGCTTGAGATTATTCTCTGTTTCAACATGGAATGAAGTTATATTCCTTCAATGACATCATATCTTTGTATGTTGTTGTTGTTGTTAGGTGCTGTCGAGTCAGTATCCAGCTCATAGTGACCCTCATAGGGTTTTCAATGGCTGGCTGTTTGGGGATTGCCTTGGAAGTGGATTGCTAGGTCCTTCTCCCATTTTTGTGGTGCT
The DNA here is from genome assembly GCA_007922755.1 of Pedetes capensis. Taxonomy (NCBI): domain Eukaryota; kingdom Metazoa; phylum Chordata; class Mammalia; order Rodentia; family Pedetidae; genus Pedetes; species Pedetes capensis. The sequence continues at coordinate 46,745 of VMDO01003781.1, forward strand.
GGGAATTGAACTTGGGACCTCAGAGACTGCAGCGCAGCGCTCTACCAACTGAGCTAAATCCCAGCCCATCATATCTTTAGTAACTCATATTTTCTGTGGTGTTCATGATTAACAACATCGACAAAAGTAAAATGTAAAAAAACTATGTAAAAACAAACAAAATTAGTGGTATATAACCCCATTCATAAATTGAGTGTTTCTTTTTCTTTCTTTCTTTCTTTTTTTTGTGGGGGGGCAGGGTTTTGCTCTACATCTCATGCTGAACTTGAATCTACTCTGTAGCCCAGGCTGGCCTTGAAGTTATGAACCTCCTGTTACTGCCTCCCAAGAGCTGGGATTATGGTGTGTGCTAACATGCTCAGTTAAGAACTGAGAAATTTTATGTTATCTGTTAGGAATACAGGACTTATTAAATGAAATGCATTCACTGAAATTTAAAGGATTAGATTAAGGATCATTCTTTCTATTTTGCTAATGCATGGGCATTTACTTTTAGAAAATGATTTCATTTTTGGTTTTTGTTTTGCATCTTTCCATCCTTTTAAATAGACTTTATTTTAGGAGAAATTTGGGGTTCATAGCAAAACTAAGCAGAAAGTAGAGAGTTCCCATATAACTCCTGACTCTACAATGTATGCATAACCTCCCTACTAGCAACCTCTCACACTACAGTGATAAATTTGTTACAGTTGAGAAACTAGCTAGTCACAACAGCATGCTCCTGCAATCTCAATGTATCAGAAGGTGGAGGCAGGAGGATGGCAAGTTCAAATCCAGAGGAAATCTATGTAATTTAATAAGATTCTGTCTCCAGATAAATAATTAAAAAGCTGGGAAAGCTTGGGGTACAGCTTAATAGAGCACTTGCAAAGTATTTATGAGGCCCTAGGTTCAGCCTCCAAATAGCACAAATAAACAAACAATAAAACCCAATTGATGAAACTATATTGAGAAGTCACTGTCACTCAAAGCCTGTAGTTTGCATTGAGGTTCATTCTTGTCATTACACATTCTGTGGCTTAAATAACTTTATAAGGACATATATACTCCATTATAGGATCATACTGAATAGTTTCATTCATATAAAAATCTTTTGTGTTCTGGCTATTCATCCTTTTTCCTCCCAACATCTGACACCAATTGTTCTTTCTACTCGTTCCAGAATGTCACATGATTGGAATCATGAAGCATGTAGTCTCTCAAATTCGTTTCATTCACTTGGTAATATACATTTAGGACTTCTTCATGACTTTTCATAGCTCAGTATCTCATTTCTTTTTAGCACTGAATAATATTCCATTCTCTGGTTGTACCACAGTTTATTTATACATTCATTACTGAAGGACATCTTGGTTACTTCTGTTTTAGAAATTATGAATAGAAGTTTTTGAATATTTGTATGGGAGTTTTGTGTGGATATATTTTCAGCTCATTTTAGAAAATACCAAGGAACACAATTGCTGGATCATATGGTACACATATACTAGTTTTGTAAGAAACTGTCAAAATGTTTTCCAAAGTGACTTGCTCTTTTTATTCCAACTAGTAATGATAAGAGTTCTTATTGCTCCAGATCCTTTTCAGCATTCACTCTTGTTAATGTATTAGATGTTGGCCATTGAAACATGTGTGTTGTTGTATCTTGACATTGTTTTTATTGTGGCTTGTAAAAAGATGATGTGGAGCATTTTGTCATATGCTTATTTTCTCCCTGCACACTTTGCTTGGTGAGGGGTACATTCAGGTCTTGTGCTTAGTTTTACTTAGACTTTTCATTTTCTTCTTGTCACCTTCTAAAACTTCTTTATACATTTTAGATAATCACCATTTATCAAACTATGTTCTCTTAGTTCGTAACTTCTCATTATCTTCAGTGACTTTTGCAGAGCAGAAATTCTTAACAATTTTAATGACATTTACTTTATCATTTCTTTCTTTCATGAATCATGTCTTTGTGTTGTATTTGTAAACACATCACCGCTTCCAGGATCATTCAGATTCATTCATTTACTATCTCCTAGGTATTTTATAGTTTTCATTTTACACCTAGGTCTAGAATCCATCCTCAGTGATTTGTTGTGAAAGATCGGTATGTTGAATCATATTCTCATATCTAGATGTCAGTTCCAGTACCATTGTTGACAAGATTGACTTTTATTCATTGTATTGCTTTTGCTCCTTTGTCAAGTATCAGTTGGTTATATTTATGTAGGTCTACTTCTTTAGTTGCCTGAAACCGAAGCACTATGGCATCTGATCCCATCAGCTCTTGGAAGCTAAGCAGGGTCGGGTCTGGTTAGTACTTGGATGGGAGACCACCTGGGAACAACAGGTGCTGTAGGCTTGGGAGAAGGACACAGCAGTCCACTCCACCTCCCCGAAAAAACAATTAGCCATTGAGAACCCTACAAATAGCAGAGAAGCACTGACAATACTCTTTCATCTGTTGTACATAGGGCTGCTATGAGTCAGACACCGACTTGAGGGCAACTAACAACAACAACAACAACATTTATTTAGTCTATTATGGTCCAATGGTCTATCTATTCTTTCACCAATACCACAATATCTTGATTCCTGTAGGTTCATAGCAAATCTTGGAATCAGGGAATTCTCAGTCCTTGTCCTGTAATACGTAGGCTACCATTGGTCTTTTTACAACCATATATAAACTTTAGCATGGATATTTTAGTATCCACAAATAAACATCCTGGGGTTTCATTTGGAGTACATTGACAGTAAAAATCAATCTGGGAAGAACTGACATCTTGACACTATTGTGTATTCCTACCTATGAATATGGAATGTCACGCTATTTAAGTCATTTTTAGCATATATTCATTATAAAAATTGATAGATTTCATTATGACATTCTTATGTATGCACAGCATGTTATTTAGGTCTTTATTATTTTATTTTATCAGATATGTATAGTTTGTATTCATATACATCTTGTATATATTTTGTCAAATTTATACCTATGTATTTTATCTTTGGGGAGATGATGTAACTATTTTGTTTTTAAATTTCAAATTCTAGCCAGGCACTGCGGCTCATGCCTGTAATGACTGCAACTCAGGAGGTGTAGACAGGAAGATAGCAGGTTCAAGGCCAGAGGAAGCTTGTGTAACTCAGTGATACTCGGTCACAGATAATAATTAACAAATGTTCTGAGGGTACAGCCCAGTGATAAAAAAGTTGCAAAGTATGCACAAGGCACTAGATTCAACCCTCAAGCACCAAACTTAAATAAAGAAATAAATATCAATAAATGAATAAACAAATTTCAAATTCTATTTGTTCATTTTTAGAATATACATAAATATTTGACCTTTATACATTAACTAAAATTGAAACTCTATAATTCTTTATTAGTTCTAGGAGTTTTGTTATAGACAGATATTTTTAGATCTTCCATATAGATAATTACATCATCTACAGATAAAAAGTTTTATTTCTTCCTTCTTAATCTGTAATCCTTTATTTACTTTACTTATCTTTTTGTTCCTTGGAAGCAACAATGGCTAGACTGTGTCTTAAGAATTTTGGACATGTAGTTGGGGGAAACCAATCCGTGGAGAAGGTCATCATGCTTGGGAGAATGACAGATCAAAAAAAAGAGGAAAAACCTCAACTAGATGGATTGACACAGTTGTCTGGAACAATGCCTGGCACAGAATTGGGGAGTGTTTCTTTTTGCTGCACATAGAGTTGCTATGAGTCAGACTAGATTTGAGGACACCTAACAACAACAATCTTATTATGTTAGATGAGATTTCCACTAAATGTTGAAAACAAGTGTTGAGAAGTTACAAACTTGCTTGTTCCTCACAGCAAGTAATTATTTAAAATAAAATTTTCCTCTTTCTTGTTTTAGTATAGTGGATTACATTAGTTGATTTTCAAATGTCAAACCTAGAATATACTTGAATATGGATGGTCACACAAATATACACACAAAAACACTGAGCATATGTTAGAGGTGAATGTTTTGCTACATGTTTGCACTTATACTTAATCAACTGTTTTGTGCTTTAATCTTAGAATTTAGGTATTTATGCATTTGTACTTCTGAAAAAATTATATCTTACCAATTTATCTTAATGTGAATAGTCACCAACTCTGTCTCCAGTTTACCAGATATGGTAAGCAGTTCAAAATGAGATTAGATGAACATTGGATAGATTTCACAGAAGAAATTAGATTTCTGTTGCTAAAATGCTAAATATTTCGGATGGCTAGAATTTTAAAGATTTAGATTTGTGGGCTTGAAGTTAGAGCATCATGTGGTCGCATCCTAGTAGCCTTTAACCTTATACTGTTCAGCTCAAAAACAAAACAAAACAAAACAAACAGTTTCTCTTTCTTTCTTTCTCTCTCTCCCTCTTTTTTTTTTGTTCCAATTGATTCTCTAAAATTTTTAAAAAGAGATACTAATGGTTCTGGTTGGTAATAGGAGGAAATATATATTGTCTATTTTTAAGGAAAAAAAAGTCAGATCCCTCTCATAATTTCTACCTTCCTTTTCACTGCAACTGAAATCTAATTTACAGGAAACCTTACTGTATGGCTTTATGTTTGATAACCTGCTACTTTGATAACTGTAAAATTATGTATTATGTGTATCAATGACAATCCATTCCATCGAGATTTGTTCTTTGCTTTAGTAATCTGGATATACTATTTGGGGAGAAAGTTCTAGGAATATCCACTGCCCTCCCCCACTATATTGATTGTGCAGTAGGAATTTTAAATGGTATATATTAGAGATTTGGGCTGCATAAAATGGGAATTAGTTGCAATAATTGCTTTACAATATTAGAAATAGAACAAAGTTACTAATCTTGGAGGAATGATAAAATGTCATTGTGTTAGTAATGACATTAGATCCTGTTTTCTGTCTGTCTGGCTGCTGGTCTGTTGACAGCAGGTGCTTCAGATGTCTGTTTGTTTGGAAGAACACAAACTCCCTAATCTTATCCTAATGTTGATAGAACCCCTATTAATTTCATACTATTGACACAATTGGTATAGTTTCAAAGAAACTTGTAATGAATAGTCCTGGAACATAAAGAGTCTATTTAATTGACCACTTATACTCAGATTTTTTTTTCACTTCTTTGGCAAACGTTTAAAATGTGACTTTTTCAAATGTAGGGTGGCCTAAATCCAAGCACTTAGTTTAAATTACAAAATGTGACATACATATAGAAAGATTACCGCAAACGGTGGTAGAAATTGCGTGCATATTGTCAAATGTTCCTCAGTGAAAATTGAATCGAATTGCACTCTTACCAGCAGTATGTGGAATGGCAATGTCTTAGAAATTAGCATACTGCTTGACACAATTTAACTTCTAGGAATGTATCCTTGAGAAACAAGTAGAAAAATTTTCCATTGTAGGATGTTCTTTGCTGTGTTTTATACAAAGCTAAAAAGAACTGGAATTAGCCTTGCTGTTCAAATATGTGGCACTGTTTAAAAAGATTCTGAGACACCTATGAAATTTTTTACTATGCAAAATAATAATTCCAAAAGTTTCATTTTTCTTTACTTCATTCTTTGTTCATTGATGCACTCTTACACATAGAAGGTGCTCAATCAATACTATTTGAATTAAAATAAACTAAAGCTATTCCTTGTGGCGGCATTCTTTCTTATTTTGCATCATACTCAATGCTATTTGAGTAAACATGGGCTCATTTAGGCAGAAGCTATAGAAAAGAAAAATAATTAATAATTTTTGTATGGCAAATAGTTACAATTTAAACCTAAATGGTATGAAGACAAAACAATTCCACTGCAGATTACTGACAAACACAGATCTAGAACCCATTTATATCCATGTGGTTTTAGGAAAATAGTATTTCTTTTCAACCCAAAATGGAGGAGAAAAGGACTCTTTCAACTATAACAAAATGATATACCATCAAAATTAAAGGCTATACACACAGTAACAATGGTGTAGTCCCCCTTGGCAAAGAGCTTGATGGAAAATAATCCATTTCATGTTAATTTGTTCAGTAATCCTGAGACCCTTGTTTGTCTTTTCCAACTGAGGGGGAGATGATAATTTCTATTCTGTACATCTTTATTAATCAAGTGAAACTGGGGAGCAGATGTGGGATTCTTTAGCCATCATAGGGATAGACAGAAGGAGAGCCATAATTTTTAGTTTTGTTGCTTTAAATGATGCCCATGAGACACAGCACAAGAGAGCGAGCCATTGAGATGCAGAATTCAAATGACAAGAGTATTTGCAAAAGGAGTAGTGAGAAAGTTGCACATCTTTGCTGATGTGCATTCATTGTACAATGACATACATACGCATTGCTGTGGGTTGTTATCTAGAAGGCAAAGGACACATACTTGCTTATAAGTTCTTCAGATTTATGGTTCCAATGGAGAGTACAATAAATACATACTTTGGTTGAAAAAAAAACTTTATTAGATGTTTTTAAACAAGTATTATTATTCAAAGATGGAACTAGATTTTAGAGAATCAGAACTAATTGGAACTCCAGAGCATGTTTACATATGTATATTATATACTGACTCATTAATTATCAAATTATTTTTGTTTTATCTTAAGAGTTCCAAATTAATTGCCTCATGAGAATAATTTTAGTCAACATATCAACATCACATTTTAATACTTTAGCTTTCAATGATCAATTTTATGAAAGTACCTTGAAAAGCTCTTGTGGTGGTTGTAATTAGGTGCTGTTGAGTCAGGTCTGACTCATAGGGAACCTATGTACAACAGAACAAAACACTCCCTAACACTGTACTATGCCTGGAGCTGTAGCCCTGTGGCTTTTGATCCCGTCAGATCTTGGAAGCTAAGCAGGGTCAGGCCTGGTTAGTACTTGGATGGGAGACCACCTGGGAACACCAGGTACTGTGGGCTTGGGAGAAGGACCTGGCAACCCACTCCCCCCAAAAATCAGTCTGCCATTGAATACCCTATAAACAACAGAGAAGCACTGACAATAGTATTTCACCTGTTGTACACAGGGTCACTATGAGTCGGATACCCACTCGCCGGCACCTAACAAGAACAACGACACTGTGCCATGCCCCGCACTATTGTCCATGCTTCTCTGCTATTCATAGGGTTTTCAATGGCTGGTTGTTTCCTGAGTGGGCTGCCAGATCCTTCTCCCAAGATTACAGAACCCAGAATTCCCAGGCAGTCTCCCTTCCAAGTCCTAACCACGCTTGACCCTGTTTACCTACCAAGATCTGATAATATTGGATGCTAGAAGGTGCAGCTGTAGACCTTAACAGAAGTAGATCACCTTAAAAGAAGGCATTACTTATTTTGAAGAATGATGCCAAATTGAAGAGCTCCCTATGAATGCTGATCAGAGAGCAATACCATAATCATGAAGCAACCACAGAAGAAGAAAAGGAGAAAAAATTCTCAGCATTATTTATCCTGGACTTAATTCAGTTTATTCCACAGGAACAGTTTTATCTATATAAAGCCAATCCTTTAAGAACAGAAAATTTTATTTTAATTATAATTAATGTGTGATTATAACAATAGGAACAATGAGAGCTAGCATTTGCATATCAGAGCACATCCCACACATGCATGAATTAACTTATTTAACACTCATGAGAACCCTAAAACCTATGAGATAGAAAATATTTTCTTCACTTGCATAAAAATATACATAATAGATATAACAATTGAGGGAATCATTCTGATTTCCAAAGTAGTATGCACATTATTTCAAATTTATACTATCCATAACTTTTAAAATATTCAATTCGTTCCTTATCCTTTCTTGAATTTTCCTCCCATGTTCATAAATCCACACAGTCAGTTGATTCCCTGGTTATTTTTATTCTCTCTGTCTTTCTCTTATTCTTACATTTTACTCATTTCCAACATCCATTGGTATTATTGTTAGTTTGAGTTTATATTTTACTAAATTTATTTTAAACTAACATAAATTTGTACATGTTGATTGGATATCATGTGATACTTTGATACATGTATACATTGTATAATATTTAAATCAGGTTAAAGGTCTATTTCCTCAAACAGTCATGACTTCTTTATGGTAAAAACTTCCAAAATCCTTTCTGTATTTTAAATGCACAGTATATTACAGGAAAATATGAAGATTGTATAAGATCCGAAAGATTCAGGGTCCTGCAATGGATAATAAGATGTCATGTGACTAGAAACTTCCCATCATATTTACAGTTCTCAGAGATTTTAACAGCTGTCAACTGTTTTAAAACACTGATGTGCAATTATTAAGTGGAACAAGAGAAATGGTTAAGCTGAGAATTTGGAGTTGTAATTGGCAAGACAGAATTTGAAGCATGTCTAAGATCACATGGGAGGTAGAAGACACACTATGTGTACTCAAGTCCTTGTGAATTTACACATTGTGAGTGCCAATTCATCCTCTACAAGCCATTGAAAAATGATATAAAAAAAAAACCTCAACTAAAAACATATTTGAAATGAAAACAGTTATTCTAAAATAAATTTTTTCATTAATCATTCAAGGTCCAGAGGGGTGGAATCATGTTAGTGTTAAAATGTATTATATTTAAAATTCAAAACACAGCATATTCTTCACTTTCTCCGTCTCTTTTAGAAATTGTGCTTTAATACTACTCAAAATGAACCATTTGCCAATATGTTAAATATATTTATATTTATTTTATACAACAAATCCTGCTACATTATTAAAACTCAGAAAAAGAAATGAGAAAAAAGAGAAAAAGCAAATAACACCAGAATTTCTTCTCCCACAAATGTTAATGTTTTGATGTTTTGGATTATTTATATTCATATATTTTACATACTGACATGAACATCTTACAAATATGTAGCTCAATTAATTAAAATATTGTATTGCTTTAAAATTTTTGGGCTGTATCCTTATTCATATGTTAATTTATTTTAAAAGTATTTGCCAGTGAAGTGCAGTGAGGCACACCTGCATTGCCAGTAACTTGGGAGGCAGAGGCAGAGGCGAGTTCGAAGCCAGAGGCAGCCTGCATAACTTAGTGAGACCCTGCCTCAAAACAAAAAGTAAAAAATGGGCTGGAGGTATAGCGCAGTGGTGAATCATCTACAAAGCATGTGTGAAGCCTTGGGTTCAATCCCCCCCAGTATCACAAAAGTATATATTTTCCAGTCACCAACTGTAGGTCATCATATTTGTTGTCATGACAAAAGTAATCCAATGTATGAGCTACATTTCAGTATAAACAC